>JALBCR010002676.1:10000-312987 GCA_030710515.1 Abscondita cerata | reverse complement strand
ACGACCACTATGAAAACTTTACATTTCGTAGTCATAAACTACTAGAAAAATTTTGTCATATCCAAACATGTGCAGAAAATCATTACGTTACTAGTAACGGTATATATACATCCCCAATTGACTGAATGTAGTTGCAGAAGGTGATTGGTTGTTCGTTTTGATTTAAAACTGACATTTATTTATCTATCCTAAAAATCTGTCAAAACGCCATCTATACTTCAAATAAAAAAGTAAGGTTGATATTTATTATTGAGAATAAAAAAATTTTTCGTACTCTTGAAAACAGCTATATTTTTTTAATTGCCACACTGACAGTTAAATATTAAATTAAATCTTGATAAAACTTATAGAAACTACATACTGGTCGTGGAAAAAGTATAGTGTATTACTAAAGGATAAAATCATGTTTCATTGCTCGTGATTATCAGCGCTCGAGTTACCACCTTTGCGCAGCTAACACACTTACATGAAAACTGGGATTTTCTTTTCGTGTAATACAATATACTATTTCCCACGACCACTATAAAAACATTTCGTAGTGAAAAACCACTGGAGAAAATTTGTTATATCTGAAACATCTAGAGAAAATCATTTCGTTACTAATAACGGTATATAATATCCAAATTAAAAAAACTGATTAGTTGCTCGTTTTGATTTGAAACTGACATTTGTTTATCTAACCTGATAATCTGTCAAAACAACGTCTACACTTCAAATAAAAAATATATGACAGTTATTGTTCGTATTGGGAGTAAAAATGTGTTTAGTCATAAAAACAGCTATATTTTTTTGAATTGTCAAACTGACAGTATTAATGTTAAATTCAATTTTGATAAAACTCATGGATACCATATACTGGTCTGAAAAAAATAGAGTATTACTTGAGAATAAAATCATGTTTTATTGCTCGTGATTATCAGCGCTCGCGCTACCACCCTCGCTCAGCTAACACACTTGCATGAAAACTGTAACTTTCTCCTCGTGTAATACAATATACTATATTAATGCCACAACATTTTTTATACATAGTATATCGAGACCCTATAATATAAATATTTATTTTCAAAAGCTTAAAATTCCTTTGCAGAATTTAAAATGGTCAATTGGTTTACAATATTTAAAAGTAGTTCCCTGCGATTTTGCGAGTCGATATAAACTTAGCGTCTGAACACCGTATAGTTATGTTCATTTGATGCGTAGATAGATTTAGTAAATTTTCTTGAATGTGACTTAATTTTATGTTCAGTTGGTTGGGCAGGTTGATAGAGGAGTTCCGGGTCACATTTTTAGTAGTAACCGGCTGTTCATCAAGCTTGGAATAGCCTTAGGCAAAACCTCTTTAGAGGCCGTAAGGCATTTTTAGGCTTAAGTCCAGAGTAAAAGTGAACCAATTGCCCTTAACTAACATTGATAGATCCGGGGCCGAGGGCAGAGCAAAAGCCATACTAGCTATCCTAGTCCTTTTTTGCAATTTTCTAGGCAAAATTTGGGATGATTTCTTTTCTTTGTTCGTATACATCTATTAGAGAGGGGTGTTCCTTTAGGGTTAATCCGTTAGTCTTGGACTTGGAGTTCCGGCCCAAGACTAAATCTTTTCCGGAGTGGCGAAAAGTTATTTTAAGAAGGAGTAGTAGTAGACGTCGTAGATTGCGTGGGAATGGAATTTTGCTGGGAGCCTGACGATGCGTTTCTTCATCTGGTTGCGAGGGTCTTAGAAAGAGTGTTGCCTCAGTGCCACTCACTCGACACTTACGACGCGTATAAAACTCTTGACCGCGATAAGCTTCCCAGGTTTGCCCTAGCCTCTTGTTTTGTATTTTACCAATCCTTTTGGTGTCCTTGGGAGGGTTCAATCAGGGAGCTTTGTATCGAAAGTTGGGGTTTTAGTAGTTTTTAAGACAATCTGGTTTATTTGCTCTTGCTAAAATTGTCCACTTTTTCTACCTTTCTTCTTTTTCGGTTTAGTGGTGTACACTTTACTCTTTTGCGCGTGAGATTGGTAGTACTACCACTTTGTCAACTTGCTCACGAATAACTTTCATTTTTTGTTGGGTTCGTTTATTGGTTTGATCTTTTAGTGGATTGTTTTGTTTGGGATGAATCCATACGCTTTGTGAGACCTTTGGTAACTACTTATGAGCGTTGGGATTTCATTTGTTAAACCAAATCCTCCTTAGGGTTGGGGTTAATATCGTAGAGTTGGGTCATTTTAATGTCGTGATTTTCAGTTTTTTTTAGCTAGGTACTTTTCGTAATCCCTTTACAGGTCTTGGTGTTGGTAGAGGAAAATTATGTTACTTTCTGAAAACGATTTAGGAATAGCAAATGGGCAGGAATCCCTGGATACGTCTCTGTCTAAACTATTATTGACACTTTCTATTCGTTAGGCGTCGCCCCTTTAGTTCACGCTTATGTGACATCATTGCGGTTGTACTGAAGTGGAGTATGTCGTCTTCTGTTTAAGCTGTAAAAAATTTGAATTTCGGTTCGTATACGAATTAATTATAATCAAACGTTACGTAAAAATTTTTAGGTTTCGAGATTTGTAGGTAAACGCTGCGAATGCATTTCGTTTAAAGATATTTTTAGGATTTCTGTTTTTAATGACACATTTTCTACATATATTTAATGCATTTACCGCGTCACGTGGTTTTCTGGCTGATTTACAAGCTTTGTAGCTATGGATTTATACTTCCAATGTGCAAATAATTGTCGTCAACCTTCGGTTGATTTAAAACTCAACTTATTTAGGATAGTGGAAGTTTTGGCAGTTTAAACAACTTATTCCTAGGTATACATTAAGTTTAAAATTGAGCAAATTAACGGCTATACAGATTTTTGAATATCGATGATTTATTAGGTGCAAGTCAAAGTGAATGTGTGCAAGTGTAGCAAAAATGATTTCAACTTTATTCTATCAGAAAAAAAAATTGAAAGCGTTTATAGATTTTGTAAATAACAATACAATTGTAGAAAACTGAGGGAGGATTCATAGTGTGACGTCTTATTACAGCGATTATTTAAAATTTCTAGCAGTTTGAAGTTTTTTTCCAAAAACTTATCAATTGATGAATTATACGTGTCAAGTACTTTGGCAAACATGGGCTGAAGCATTTCATACGAGGAAAACCCATACGGTTTGGAATAAACTTTAAACATTAAGTAGTTTTGATGGATATTGTCATAAATTTGAGTTGTACTGCAGAGCCGATTTTGGTAATCAATATTTAGTACTGAGTTCTAAGGTAGTTCTGAACATGTTACAATGCGTTGAAAATTCTGGAAGGGACCATTTATTTACTAGCAGAAATTTATTACTCTCTCTATAACAAATGGAAATCCGTGCATCATGCACTGTTCGAGAAAAATATTGGCTCAATGTCCATTAACAGATCCAAAATCTCTAAAAAAAGGGCGTCGAAGAAAATTTTATTATAAATTTGACAGAATGGTTGAAATATTATTTTTGAAGTAGAATCACAATAAGTGTGTTACCGTTGAAACAAACCAGCAGACACAGTTTAACCTTTGGCACATCAATCTTGCTAGGATAGAAAAGCGAAAGTGGTCAGGGACCTCAGACAAGGTTTTGGCAGATTTTCAAAATATTATTCGTCTGAGTAAGGAGGTATGATTGAAATTAATTCATCAAAATGTGAGCTGCATTTGTGCTCTAAATTGATGTTGGCCAGATTTCCTCAGGTATACAGTCATGTAGCATAGTATCTTCTAAAGCATTGCTTTGTAGTTTCAAATTTAACATAGTTGCTTTGAACATCCCTTTTCTGAATGTTTCCAGAAATTATGCAAGCTATAGATAACGTGATAAAAATCACATTAAAAAAATAACATCAATTTAGAGCACAAATGCAGTTCACATTTTGATAAATTAATTTCATTCCTACCTCCTTACTCAGACGAATAATATTTTGAAAATCTGTCAAAACCTTGTCTGAGGTCCCTCCCAAATTTCCGACGTCTAAGAAATAAACAAATAATTTAGAGGACATCTGTTCAAGCATGGGTTGAATAAATAAAGAGAAAGCTAGTTGTTCCAGAGGTTTTTCTTGATGAAATTCTACCTGTGAAAGGATTGTATCTTTTCTAAAGAATAATAGTGTAGGGGTGTTGTAACATTGCCATAAAAATTTGAAAAATAGAATTGTTTTTCGTTGGATTTCTTTTAGGGGGATTGCTAAAGTCAATTTTCAACAAGACTTTGTTTCAATTCTTATTCTAATTTAACCCATTAAGCACCGACTTTCCAAAAATTAAAAAACAAAGTGTGTTTCTAGCAGGTTACATTTCTTTACACTACATAAACACAGTAATAAAAAAAATATAATTGTTTGTACATAATTGTTGCTAATATAGCCTGTCCTATAAATAGGACACTAGTACGTAACGTATCACATTGGGTTAAATTCTGCAACTAAATAAATTAGTCATTTAAAATATGTTTTATTAAAAAATACAATATCTCATTAATTTTGTGTGAAAAGAAACAAAACACATTTTGAAAAGGATCACTTCACATTTGAAACAATATGTAAGGGGCTAATTTTATATAACTGACGACTATAACCCTGCGGAATTCTAGCAATGAGATGGCAGGGTTGTTACGTGTACGAAAAATTTTCCAGGCATTTGCAATTGCTATGTTGATCATTCTCGTAAACAATGGCCAATACTATTTTTTGGTTCATATCTGAGTAGCATATTTGACCACATTCCAATCATGTTGGTTCACACCACACATATATTTATTGTAGTTCATGACCACTTTCGCTTTTCTATCCTAGTAAGATTGATGTGCCAAAGGTTAAACTGTGTCTGCTGGTTTGTTTCAATGGTAACACACTTATTGTGATTCTACTTCAAAAAAAATGTTTCAACCATTGTGTCAAATTTATAATAAAATTTTCTTCGACGCACTTTTTTTTAGAGATTTTGAATCTTTTAATGGACATTGAGCCAATATTTTTCTCGAACAGTGCACGTGGCACGAATTTCCATTTGTTGTAGAGAGAGTAATAAATTTCTGCTAGTAAACAAATGGTCCCTTCCAGAATTTTCAACGCATTGTAACATGTTCAGAATTACCCTAGAACTCAGTACTAAATATTGATTAGCAAAATCGGCTCTGCAGTACAATTCAAATTTATGACAATATCCATCAAAACTACTTAATGTTTAAAGTTTATTCCAAACCGTATGGGTTTTCCTCGTATGAAATGCTTCAGCCCATGTTTGCCAAAGTACTTGACACGTGTAATTCATCAATTGATAAGTTTTTGGAAAAAAACTCCAAACTGCTAGAAATTTTAAATAATCGTTGTAATAAGACGTCACACTATGAATCGTCCCTCAGTTTTCTACAATTGTATTGTTATTTACAAAATCTATAAACGTTTTCAATTTTTTTTTCTGATAGAGTAAAGTTGAAATCATTTTTTGCTACACTTGCACACATTCACTTTGACTTGCACCTAATAAATCAGCACATTGGAAGTGTAAATCCATAGCTACAAAGCTTGTAAAATCAGCCAGAAAACCACGTGACGCGGTAAATGCATTAAATATCTGTAGAAAATTTGTCATTAAAAACAGAAGTCTTAAAAATATCTTTAAACGAAATGCATTCGCAGCGTTTACCTACAAATCTCGAAACCTAAAACATTTTTACGTAACGTTTGATTATAATTAATTCGTATACGAACCGAAATGCAAATTTTTTACAGCTTAAACAGAAGACGACATTCTCCACTTGAGTACAACCGGAAAAATGTCAGATAAGCGTGAACTAAAGGGGCGCCGCCCAACGAATAGGATGTGTCAAGAATAGTTTAGACAGAGACGTATCCAAGGATTCCTGCCCATTCGCTATTCCTAAATCGTCTTCAGAAAGTAACATAATTTTCCTCTACCAACACCAAGACCTATAAAGGGATTACCAAACCTACCTAGCTAAAAAAACTGAAAATCACGACATTAAAATGACCCAATTCTACGACATTAACCCCAACCCTAAGAAGGATTTGGCTTAACAAATTAAATCCCAACGCCGATAAGTAGTTACCAAAAGTCGCACAAAGCGTATGGATTCATCCCAAACAAAACAATCCACTAAAAGATCAAACCAATAAACGAACCTAACAAAAAATTAAAGCTATTCTTGAGCAAGTTGACAAAGTGGTAGTACTACCAATCTCACGCGCAAAAGAGTAGAGTGTACACCACTAAACCGAAAAAGAAGAAAGGTAGAAAAAGGTGGACAATTTGAGCAAGAGCAAATAACACATATTGCCCTAAAAACTACTAAAATCCCAACCTTCGATACAAAGCTCCCTGATTGAACCCTCCCAAGGACACCAAAAGGATTAGTAAAATTCAAAACAAGGGGCTAGGGCAACCCTGGAAAGATTATCGCGGTCAAAAGTTTTATACGCGTCGTAAGTGTCGAGTGAGTGGCACTGAGCCAACACTCCTTCTAAGACCCTCGCAACCAGATGAAGAAGCGCATCGTCAGGCTCCCAACAAAATTCCATTCCCAAGCAACCTACGACGTCTACTACTACTCCTTCTCAAGATAACTTTTTGCCACTCTGGAAATGATTTAGTCTTGGGTCGGAACTCCAAGTCCAAGACTAACGGACTAACCCTGAAGAAACACCCCTCTCTAATAGATGTATATGAACAAAAAAAAGGAAGCATCCCAAATTTTGCCCAGAAGTATGGCTTTTGCTCTGCCCTCGGCCCCGGATCTATCAAGGTGAGTTAAGGGTAATTGGTTCACTTTTACTCCGGACTTGAGCCAAAAGTGCCTTACGGCCTCCAAAGAGGTTTTGCCTTTGGCTGTTCCAAGCTTGATGAACAGCGGGTCACTACTAAAAATGTGACCCGGAACTCCTCTATCAACCTTCCCAACCAACTGAACCCAAAATTAAGTCACAATCAAGAAAATTTACTAAATCTACGAATCAAATGAACATAACTATACGGTGTTCAGACGCTAAGTTTATACCGACTCGCAAAATCGCAGGGAACTACTTTTAAATATTGTAAACCAATTGACCATTTTAAATTCTGCAGAGGAATTTTAAGCTTTTGAAAATAAATATTTATATTATAGGGTCTCGATATACTATGTATAAAAAAGGTTGTGGCATTAATATAGTATATTGTATTACACGAGGAGAAAGTTACAGTTTTCATGCGAGTGTGTTAGCTGAGCGAGGGTGGTAGCGCGAGCGCTGATAATCACGAGCAATAAAACATGGTTTTATTCTTAAGTAATACACTATATTTTTTCAGACCAGTATATGGTATCCATGAGTTTTATCAAAATTCAATTTAACATTTAACTGTCAGTTTGGCAATTCAAAAATATAGCTGTTTTTATGACTAAACATATTTTTATTCCCAATACGAACAATAACTGTCATATCTTTTTATTTGAAGCGTAGACGTTGTTTTAACAGATTTTCAGGTTAGATAAACAAATGTCAGTTTCAAATCAAGACGAGCAACCAATCAGCTTTTTCAATTTAGATATTATATACCGTTATTAGTAACGAAATGATTTTCTCCAGATGTTTCAGATATAACAAATTTTCTCCAGTGGTTTTTGACTACGAAATGTCAAGTTTTCATAGTGGTCGTGGGAAATAGTATATTGTATTACACGCAAAGAAAATTCCAGTTTTCATGCAAGTGTGTTAGCTGCGCGAGGGTGGTAACTCGAGCGCTGGTAATCACGAGCAATGGAACTTGATTTTATCCTCAAGTAATACACTATAATTTTTCCACGACCAGTATGTAGTATCTATAGTATCAAACAAAAATGTATACAATTAAGCAACCCGATGGTATAACTCTGGTTCCATAGATGAGAGAAAGTTTGTTGATTTGGTATGTCACGTAGTGATACTTTCGCTCCATCAATTGTAGATTTTGCTTGCAAAAACGTCGGTCAAGTAACTAAACGTGCAGCTACTAAAAAGTATGGCAAGGGCAGCTTCTTAGCAGAAGATTATGTTTATGTGCCCTTTGATGTGGAAACTTTAGGACACTGGTGTACAGCTGGTCTTAAATTTATCGAAGAAGTTAGATCAAAAATAGTTTTGGCGACAGAAAATACGCGATCCAAAATGTACCTTATGCAGCGTATTAATATGGCTATACAACGTGAAAACGCTGCTAGTACTTATTATCGGAACAATTCCTTCATCCGTCGCTCTAAAAAAATTTTCCTTATTTAATATTTTTTAAATTTATATGGTAAAGAATTATTTATTACATAATTTTAAATGTGATGTTTTTATTTTATAAAATGTATTAAACGGAAATATGTTTAGAAAAAAATCGTTAAAGTTTTTTGTGTGTATTTTAGGCGTTTTTAATACAAGTATAAAGTATGGAAGGTGTACTCCATGGTCAACAAGCAAAACATGTTGTTCCCCAGAATAACCACTTTGGTTTCAAGACCCTCCTGAACATCAAGTAAAAAAATATAACAGAATTTTACAAAACAGAATCACACACTAACAAAATAATTATCAATAATAAAATTTGTTTTTTTTAATGGTTGTTACTGTATACATTTACAAAATTTAAGAAAAGAATGTTTCAAATCAGCAGTGTTCTCTTTTGTGAGACTGTGGGTGTAGAGCTGTCAAATGAAGTCGATATGTGGAACCAGAAACTGTGAAATGCGTAAACAATTTATCTCTGTTGTATAAGTATATACTTGTTTAAGTCAAAAATTCGACGTCATTTGCTAGAAGTCAGTCTGGTGCCAGGCATGACACCGACTTCCATTATATAGTATCACCAAAACCTCATGCTAGAATGAATACTGTCGGTGGAGTACTGACCGGAAAAGTGTAGTATTTTGGGGCAAGTTTTTGTTTTTCCAGTGACGGTTCCGTTCTTGTTAGATACTACGTGGTGAACTAAATTTAGCTTGCCTGTTGAACGGTATAGTAGACAAATGATAAGTTTAATAGTTTGAGGGAGGGTCGTTAGATACATCTTACAATCTTACCTACCACAGACTGAGGGCAACATAAATAAGAACCGCTACATGAGGATGCTCCAGATGCCACACAGCTACACAATGCTCGACCAAAAGTGTGTAAATTTTGTCTATAAAGAACAAAAGATACCGCTATTTCCTAACTTTCTTAGTTTTCTTTAAATATCACTCAACAAACATGTCTGGGATTTATTCAGTCACTTGATCGGCGCAATCCTTCAGTAACCTATTGATGTTTTGTAGACAATTCGATAAACAGTATTGAAGAAAATTTGACAGCAACATGTCCAGATCGTTTATAAACCTACGACGCAGTTCAAGTACGGCTCCATTCTGTACTTTTAATAGTAATCAATGTATGTCCCTAAACTGTAAAAACAATGTGTTTCAATCACAATTCATTAGTTATTATAATTTTTGTAATTCTTATGCTTTTGTATTAGGTTTTAAAAAAAGTGAGACTTAGAGGGTGCAAAATGTCCTGTAAATCCAAAGTTGAGTTTTCCAAAAATAAAATTAAACATATAAGTATAAGGAAAAAACTGATTACAAATAATAGAGAGCAGAAGCGAATAGAAAATGAGTTGAGTACTTACACTTTAATTTTAATATGTATAAAGTATAACTGAATAAATTAAACATTTAATGCCATTTTTGTAGAAAAAATAGATGTAAGTGTTTTTCTCGCAACTATTTGCATTCGCATAACATAGAAACTACTTTCTTTACCTCAAAAATATCACATTCGTTCACCACCTTAAATTTCCCATGTGGGCAAAACAGAGATCCCAACGGTAACGTAACGTATTATTAATATCGGTCTTCTTATGTACTTAGGAGCAGGCATTCATATGTACTAGGTACATTTTTCAAAAGCGTAACCGAAGAATGTTACTACAGAAAATGCAAAACGAAAATTAAATAAAGCAAAACTTCTTAAGAAGCTACTGGTTATGAATATTCATTACTACAAATTTACAAATTCGTTGAACAACATCAACATTCAACTCTCATTAATTGTTAACAAAGCTAAAATTTGATGAAACGTGTATACTACAACATCAGCATTTCTTATTCTCCTAAAACGAATATAAATGCAAGTTGCGTAAGATCAATTTCGATCATTATAATATTAAATTTTGTTCTAAAATAAAACGAAAAATACGTTTTAAGTTTTAACTGACTGAATGTACGAAGTGTGATCATCTTAATTTTGATTGGAAAGTTTTGTTTTTTATAAAGCAGCTTCTTCGGTTTATTTTAAACTTAAATATCAAGTCGGATATAATTATTTATCAAATAAAAAAGCACTCATAAAATTCGGAAAACAACAAGTTAATATCATATCTTTCCATAATTAAGCTCTAGATTTTGAATACTTTGCCTTCTTGAAAGAGATTGAAGTGATTGAGTGAAATTTCAAAAATCATGCTTTATTGTGAAGTGAAGCAGGTTTAACAGATTTATTTTGCTTTTCAACATACAAAAATTATAAACAAATCGCTTGTAGCAATTTTATTTAGATAAGAATGTTATAGAAAAGCTTTAAGCTGGCACCCCTAAGGTTTGAATTGACCTTGTTAAAAACCTTCTTTTTTGACATCATTTCTATAAAATTATCGATGAAAAAGAGTTACCGAAAGAAGGTATTCAAATCGATGATTATGTGTACAAGCATTGATAATAAAATATTTTAAAAATTTAATCGTTTTTAAGAAAGAATCTAATCTCAAATCGTAAGAAAAAGTTTTCATAAACACGAATAAAAAATTCCTTTTCAATTCGATAAAATGTAAAAGCAGTAGTAACGGAGTGAATAAAATTTTTATTCGCATACGCATCACTGCCTACTTTGCTAAAGGCAATTCTCAAGTTACGTTTACATTTTATACCCTGAAAGCTTGTGTAAAGAGGGTGCATATACGATAATCTCCTGAGATTGGTTGCCGATCGCAAAAGTAACTTTCTGACCAAATTGTCAAAAAACTGCAGATTATACGTCACAAAATGGTATTTGTCTCAACAATAATTTTTAAATAAACCACAATTTTTCCTCTGCAGATTCAGCAAAGCAGTTTTTTTTAAATATTAAAATAATTTAAACATGGAATTTAATAAATTAAAAATTAAAATTATTATTGAGATTACAAACCGTTTAACAAATTTAATAAATATTATTGTAAAATTAAACAAAAAAAAATAAAATTGGTTGTAATTATAGAATAATTGTTGCAATGGAGACAAAAATAATTTAAAATATATGAAAGGTTTACCGGAAGCAACTGATTTTGGTTTAAACTAGATTGCGACTTTATTTAATCATATATAGGTTTATCTAAATTTGTTGTTCAACGGTGGCAAGTTTGTTATTATTAAAAATGCACAATTGTTTAAATTAGCAAATTACTAATATTTTTAACGGGCTAGAAACGGTAACGTACCAAAAGAAGAACATATGAACGCCGTGAAGAACAACCAAAAGACGTCATCTCTGGCACAGCGGAATGTTAAAAATTCATCACAACTTACAAAATTTTGATAGAAAAAGTGAAAAGAAGAGTATAATCAAATATTAAAGAATTGAAGGTGGACTCATCAAGGAAAAGGTAAACCTGGAGGAGAAACTGTGGATACTAACGTCAATCACGAAGGTGTAAACAATCAATTTATGGACTCACCACATGGTAGTCAAAATACGTCCAACGCAAAATTATATATCAACAAGAAGAATCTTTAACTTAATGCCCATTAGTTATACAGAAGAACTAACAATTGAAAACGGATGATAATACCTTGAGACTTAAATACCGTGCTAGAATCCTTGTTTTACAATATAACATTCATCTGGTACAGTGATGGAACATTCTTTTTTATGTATCGGGTCATGTGGAGATCAGGCAAATACTCGTAGTAACAGACACTTATGTTTCCAAAGACCAAAAGACGTGAAAGAAATACCGCCGTGTAGTGAAAAAGTGACAATATGGTGTACAATTTGTGGAAGATGAATTATGTAGTGTTAATTCAATAAAGAAAATGGACCTACAGCAGCTGGCAGTCTTACTCTCCAGACTTACTTTCGAAGTAGGAACTGTACATTCAATGTAATGCAGGGTAGTTAGGACAAGTTGATTGCAATGCTAATACTTCTTTATTTCTAATTATAGATAATTCTAAACAAATTAATAATGTTTTAAACAGTGTTTTTCCTTATAGTTACAATTATAAGAAATTCTTGCATTATGTGGTGATGTGGAAGAAGTAAATGATTTTTTATTGTACACATCTTTGTCAAGAGATTTGTCCTGAATATGTATATATGGTAATGAGGGGTACCCTTTAAGTAGCCAATTAATACGGTCCTACTCAAGTACTCATTTAATCGATCAACAACAAAAATTTAATAAAGAAATGTTCAAGGTACGTCAATGGGTCGAATGGAGCTTTAGCAATAACGTCCAACAATTAATTATTTCTTCAACCAGTTTGTTACAATAAAAATTCACATTTATTAGAATTTACTTTTCTAATGTTAAAACTTCCCTGAATACGTGTTACTTATCTTATTAACGTTACTTTTGGCTACTTTTGATGCGAGTTTAATAGGACAAGGTCAACTTCTAAATCCAATTGCGAACGTTTGAATTTTTCTCTTTGTGATTGACTTGCAACGATCACAGTTCGTTGATTGTAAATGGAAACTGCAACATGAAAATTTAAAAGTTGTTAATATAAAGTAAGCCGTAATATTTCTAATCATCCGTTTATTGGAGATTGAAAGTTAATTAGAAATGGGTTTATAAATTAAGTTGGATCATGTCTTGCTAACACGTTTTCCAGGTGAGCATTTTTTCCTATATTTGTTTCATAACAACAATTGTCTACATTGGGGTTTTTCTAATTTTTTCTTATTCCTTACTTGTTGTGTAACTGTGCATTTGATGTAATTAATTTTAATATACTTTGTGTTGCCGTACAGTATACACTCATACTTACCACTGTAACATTGTAGTTTTAAAAAAAATGTCTTGTGCATATTTGGGTGAAACAGCGAATTTGCTAACTTTATTTTGACAATGATGCATTGAAATAGAGTTTGTTACAATAATTATTAAATCATTGTTATGTAAAAAGTGTTTGTAGTACATATTTTTATAATCAAATCTACATGTATCGCAGTAAAGTGGAAAATTTGGCTTGTTTTGTGCTTCCTTTAAAGTATTCAAAAGTTTCTACCCGTACCCCCCCCCTACAAAAATCAGTTTTTCGTAAAGAACTCAAAAAGTATCAATTTTATCAAAAACAAAGAAAAAAAGTTGTAGCTGACAAAATTCCGCACATTTTTATTTTAATATTTGTCTCTGCGATCAATAGGGGCCCACATAGATTTTTTTTAAATTTTGACTGTTGCGGCGAAACGGTTACTCTAGCGCGCATCCCACGTATTTCACTTATATCTCGAGAATGGTCATTCGTATCGCAAAATACAATCGCAAAAAACATAATCCTCGTAGTATATTTTACCAAATTGGATTTTATCGAATAAATCAAAAAATGCTTATATCAGGTACACTACATCTTAGATACTTTTCCATTGATTTTCAAAGGAGAATTCACTAGTTACATAAAAAATGGTGCTTCAATTTGAAAAAATTGAGTTTACAGGTATTTGTGATGCCAAAGTTTGAACCAAATTTTTCGGGCGCCCTGTACAATATTTTCGGGCATCGAGAATGGTTCTTATAAAAACCGTACTCAGACTTTAACACCTCAGAAAACAATTTTTATCTCTAAAATAACTTATACGGTACACTAATTTGTTTGATGCCGTATATCTATTAAACATTTTGAAATAATGCGAATAATTTGAAAACTGCTGAAGCTAGGGATATGAATTATGAGTCAAATGTACCCATTATTTTACGAGTTATTTGATGGTGTAAAAATATACAAGTTGTTCCATTAAAAAAAAACAACTTTGGTTGACTACGTTTTCTGAACCACCCTGTATAAATGAAAATATTTTTAAAATGTGCAACTTTTAGTCTATTTGGGAATCCTGTTCACACTTTTTTAAACAAGTAGTCTGAAAGTACATGATCGAACAATTACACACTAAAAGGACACACTGTATGTGTATATACACAAAATATTATTTTTCTACAAACGTCGAAAAATGACAAGGTTCGCGCATTGACAACAATATCCGAAGTGACTATATGGATTTTTATATTTTAACCTTTATGTTCCTCAATCAAGCAAAAATCTGAGAAATCATTTATTTATTAATGTATAACAATAATTAAAGCTTTCAAATTGTGAGAAAATTCTACTATACCTAATTTTATTTGACTTGATTTGGAAAAACAGTTTAATACTATTTTTCATATTAAGTTAAGCATATTACTTATTTTAGAACAATATTTTTGACGTTTGTAGAAAAACTTTTGTTTGCATCTCATGCGCGAAATACTTTGGTGATCCGGCAAAACCGGAAGTGCAATATAAGCAAAACTATTTTACAATTAAAGGTCAGTATAAATAATATATTATCACAAAGTCTCAAAATTTAAATACGATTAGTTCTCCATAAACGTCTAATAGGCCACTTTTATTTGGGACACCCTGTATACAACGAAAATACAATACAATAAATTGATTGCAATTTTCACTGTATTGTAAAAATACATCTTTGAAAACTATACAGGGTGTCTCACCTGAACCCGCCATTAGCCGTATACTGAAATGTATACATAGAAAAAACTTGAAAATTGGAAGAATGGCTACAAACGATAGGGCAAACTCAACTTCAATACTTTCATTCTTAAATAGAACATCCTATTATTAAATTAATATTCATATCTCGGTCAATAGTAATTGTGTGGAAATGAAATTGTTCATAATTAAATTCTCTACAACTTTGATTTGATGTATTTTGCGATACGAATGACCATTCTCGAGGTATAAGTGAAATATGCGCGATGTACGCACAAGTTACCGTTTTGCCGAAAAACAATCAAAATTAAAAAAAAATTTATCTCGGCTCCTATTGGTCGTAGAGAGAGAAAAAGAAAATAAAAATCCCGAATTTTGTCAGCTACAACTTTTTCATGTTCTTGTTGTTCTGCGTTGTTAATAGATGAAATCAAACTTTCCAAAAGACTTGTTCAAGGAAACGCAGAAGGGGTTGAAGGGGTTGATTGTAGCGATTGTAGCTGAAGATAAGCTTCCAATGGCAAGTGAAGACTTTGGCCGTATAAGTACCCTGATGTACTTAAAAGTAATGGTAAAGTCCAAAAAGACTGCTAAACTGTAGAGTCGGTACAACAATGCCTTGTGATTCTTTGGCTTCCTTTCTTTTTCGTTTGACATTCAACTGCTTTAACTTTTCAACGTCTCCTTTCTAATTGCTGTAAAATATTTAACTTCTCATTGTACACTTCCGGGCAGATGAATGTCTATTAAGCCTGGCTTTAACCTACCGAAGCCCAAACGCCCCATACCCAACATTACATGCACAATTAAATTTAAAATAGCTTGACTAGAATAAGTTTTCCCTTTCAGAATACTCGACAGAAACTCAGTTCTAACAAACTATTGGCTCATAATTATAAGTTTTGTATTGAGGTTTAAGTTTTACAAGTATTTATTGTAAATACGACAACACATTTGAAAGATTGCGACAGAAACAGATTATGCAGATTCATGCTTATGAAAAAAATGAGCCCGATTGAGCGGCATCGTAGTGACACAAAAAATCACTTTGTTCATAGTGCACGTAAGGAACACTTTTAGGATGCAAGAGTTAATGAACTCAAACCTTTCATAAAGACAGGTGCACTAGTAACCATGAATTTTACATAGAAAAAGTGTACTCAACCAAAATCTTAATAACGTTGGTGGCACGCAATACCCCTCTTTCGAAATTTATTTTAATCAAAAGTTCAGATATGTCGCTACAAAATGTAAAAAAACTAGAGAGCGGTATTGCGTGCCATTGAATCTACAGGGCTTGGTAAAAATCGTTTTCTAAGTGCATACACTCCTTTCTTACCATTTTACTGGACTAATGAAATATATTCAAAACCAAATATGTTTGTTTGTTTCGTACCAAATTTTATGTTAATTTTAGGTCGTAGTAGATTCTCGGCAAAGTATCTTTTCATTATTGTTCTTATTTTAAAGATAGTTTTATTCTGTTGGGCCATTTTGTCTTATATTTCAGAATTATTTTAATAATATTTCACTTAAGTTTTGCGTCTTCTGGTTTCTTAACCATGGACGTAATATTGTTCTTTTAACCCGTTTATTAATAAATACTACGTGTATTAATGCTAATATAAAAGCTGCTATTGTTGTTATTTTTATTGTAACAATACGTTTATTAACATTAAAATTAGTATATTAAATTAATCTCCTATGCTGAGTACTATATTTCACCTTAATTTTAATGCAAATTAAAAGAATGTAATGTAAAATAATCATAGAGAAGGAACTCTCCAAACGCGTCATCAAAAGCACCTGAGCGAACTGCAACGAAAATGCGCCCTGGATATATCATACCATCTAAACTTATTATACCGTGGTTGTAATAGTTATTTACGTGACATGTGCGTAAATAAATTTTTTTCGGGAATGAGTGCCGGTTTACCAGCCCAGAGTGCGCGTAAGCGCACGAGTGGTGGCATTGGCACGAATTCCCAAATACCGTTTACGCACAAGTTGCGAATGCTATTTTTTGGACAATAGTTTTTTAAATTCGCACTTTCAAATTTCTGATATTATGACATTCAAACCACAAAAATTAATTAGTAAGCTGTGGCTATAACGCAAATGTACCTACATAATGCATACATTTGTCATCAAGTTAACTTATTTAATTGTCAAACTTTTATTTGAAGATTTGAATTGTTTTTCGGCATTTAGAAAAAGTACAAGATGCGTAAATCTAAATAACAAACAAAGTACATCAACAATTTGTGTGTACATAGCACGCTAGTACTTCTATCTACATAAAAGTGACAAATAATATAGAAGCTGTCGTTCGTCATTTCAAATTTTCAATTATCAATTATTACAGATCTGAAGGAGTTTTTGCTATAGTAGGGATGTAAAGTGATTTCTCGTACCTAACCGAAATTGTGTGCTTATGCAAATATTTTTGTAGCAAAATTCTCTACTAACCCAGCGTTTTTGCTATATTTTTGAAATACTTGTACGTAATTCTGTTATTTCGGTAGCCGTATTGACGTACTTATCTGGTAGTTTTATGCATGCACTGAGTGCAAAATAGTGTCGAACAAGTGTCGAAAGTATCAAATATCGGGCGAGTGTTGATAGCTATAAATGAGTGCGAAGTGGTTCTATACACGAGCACAGATATTTGCACTTTCGTACGAGTTAGGAACACTATTTTTTAGACTAAAAC
Organism: Abscondita cerata; assembly: GCA_030710515.1. Taxonomy (NCBI): domain Eukaryota; kingdom Metazoa; phylum Arthropoda; class Insecta; order Coleoptera; family Lampyridae; genus Abscondita; species Abscondita cerata. Next base: position 295,522 of record JALBCR010002676.1, on the reverse strand, counting down.
ACAAAATTACGTTCTTATTTATTAAGGATTAAGAAAAGCAACTTTGCAACATTTAAAACAGGAATGCTTAAGGTCTTGCATGCCTACTATTCGCAGTTTCCAACATGTGTCCAGAAAAAGTGCAACAGTTTACTCCAACTGTTAGACGAAATTGAAGCATTGTCACAATTGAAAACAATTTTAGTGCTTTAAATGAATAACGTATCAAATTCGGTAGACGTTCACTACTTCATTTTTTGAATCAAGTGGCAAAAAATTGATCCGAGTGTAAATTATTAACTTTTGAGTTTTATTCCAACAGTTTTGAAACGGTTATGATATTTTGCATTTTCGGACACAACTTTGTGATATGGTTACTTTCGAGAGTAGTCGTCTGAAAATACTATTTCTGTCGTTCAATGTTCTAAGAATATTTTTTTTATTAATACATTTTCGTTGAATCTAAAAAAATACAATTTTCATCAAAGTAGGTAGATCGTTCTGAAATTTTGTATAGGGCCGTAGCCTGTCACTCTTAACAAATTTTCTTAGTAATATTTTAGTATAATTGTGAACGAGAAATAGATCTTGCTCAACTGTCAAGGCCTACGTGACATTACATCCTCAAAAGTATACTAAAATAAGTTTCAAAACCAAGCAAGGCTTAGTTACAAAAGATCAAATTGCGATTCAACGATTTTTATTTTACACACACACCTCTTGTAACATCAATCCTGGGACACGCGGTATAATGTACAAAATTTATTTAATGTACAGTTTTTATTACCTCCTTGTTGGAAGAAAATGTACGACCTTTTAAACTTTTTTTCAGTTGAGGAAAGAGGTGATAGTCTGACGGAACCAAATCGGGCGAATAAGAGGGGTGTTCTAGTAATTCAAACTCTAAATCAGGAATTTTTTAAATGGCAACATGAGATTTGTGTGCAGGGCGTTGTTCTGCAAAAACAAAACACCTTTGGATAGCTTTCCGCGTCTTTCTCTTTAATATTTTCCCGTAGAGTGGTCAGTAATGTCGAATAGTAATCTCCAGTTATTGTTCTACCCTTATCCAAAAATCAATCATGATTACTCCATGGCAATCCCAAAAACTGAAGAAAGAACTTTTCCAGCAGATTTTGGACACGAAACTTCTTAGGTCTTGGAGAACCAGAGTGTCGCCATTCCATCAATTGTTGCTTTATTTCTGGATCGTAGAAATGTACCCAAGTCTCATCCATAGTAACAATTCGGTTTAAGAAGTCTACATCCTTTTCAAATCAAGCACAGAACGAACGCGATGCTTCTACCCTTGCACGCTTTTGGTCAACATTCAAACATTTGAGGATCCATTTTGCAGCAATTTTTCTCATGTCCAAATTGACGTAAACCATAAGATGAACGCGTTCGTATGAAATATTCAGTTCTTCAGATATCGGTTTCAGCCCAATTCGACGGTCTGATAAAATCATGTCATGAACTGCATCGATATTTTCGGGGACTGACACAGAAACTGGCCTTCCCGATCGGTCATCATCTTCAATGGAAAATTTACCTCTTTTGAAAGCTTGCATTCCAATTTTGACGGTCGCATACGAAGGACATTGATCACCAAGGGTATTAAGCATATCTTCGTAAATTTGCTTACCTCTTAACCCTTTTAAATACAGGTACTTGATGATGGCTCGATACTCCAATTTTTCGATTTTCACAATTTTGGTGGACATCTTTTTCATTTAATTTATTGCGTGACTCTGGTTTACTTTTTTGACGTCAAACTTTACACTGACACTTCTAATAAGTTATTGCTTGTTGTTATGGTAACGGAATATTTTGTTTATGCAAGGAACTGGTCTAGGCTAATTAGATATCAATACATCCTCGTATATTAAATGATAATTACGTAACTATCGTTTCATATAGTTTTAAAGGTTTCTTATTACTCTCGTGTCTATGGCTTTGTTTACACCGTATTTTTATTAGTTTGCAGTACCGAACTAAAGGAGTGGGGTTAGTTCTTATTAGTTCGATCCTGTTTACACATTCTCAACTTAATCCCGTTTATATTTAACCTTACTTTTAATTTTTAATTTTTAAATTAATTTTTCAATTTTAATAATTTTTTTTTTTATATTACCTTTTAAACATTAAATAAACTTAACCTCGGACCTCCACTACGCTACATATACGATCATCAAGAGAAATTTAACCTTACTTTTCTTTCCCGGTAACATTTAATTCGATCCTACGTGTTTACATCGTACTTTGATTCGAAGCTTCAAACCAAATTAATTCGGTACTATGGATTAACACGTACCGAACTAATTTAGTCCTTGTGTGTTTACACTGAAAATACAAAACGATTAATTCAAACAAAGTTTGCATATAGTTCTTAATTCGAGTACTAAACTGTCGGTGTAAACAAAGCATATAAAGAGATACCATTGAAAATCTACTTTTAACAAAAATAATGTAGAATAAAGTAAAACTTGTTACGGTATGTCAAGTTAAAATGTTTAAAAACTATATTTCGAATGAAGAGAACTTGATATAGTGAGACTGTTATATTTTGTGTCGTACAAGCTGAGTAATGATATTTCAAGCGCCAGCCTTCTCTATCCATCTTTAAAGTACATTTTATAATAATTTGGTGATATATAGTTTTTTTCAGAAAACCAACGAATATTGGTGAAGAGATCGAAGTAAATGTATTACCATCGACTTTAACTCAAAAAAACAAAAACTGAAGAAAGATAAATAACAGTTATGTAAATTCCCAGCAAATCCAGGTGATTGCACTAAGCGTGTTGCGTACCTATTGTACTAATTTATTACTATGTGTGAAAGCTGATCTAGAGTTTAAACTTTTGTGAAACGCAATATATAAACTGCGTATCATTTTGAATAGAGAAGATCTTAAGTTAAGTTTGAATTTAACATGTGAAGCGTCGTTATTAATTCAACAAATCTTAAGAGTCCTCTCTACTCTTTTTTTGCTAAAATCGTTATATCGAATCGCTAAGAACTATACTATTTTTTTTTATAGAAAGAATGTCACGGACACGTTTGAAAAACTAGTTTTTGCACTCCCTATATATAAAACTATCAAAAGCGCACGTAAATGACGCACCGAAACTTTGTTTTCCGGAACATGTGTTTCAAAAACAACAAAAAAACACTCCACTTTCGAAGATTTCTACAGACAAATTTTTGATGAACTTAAATTTTTGTTCACCTAGAATGCAATTTACGCACATTTCTTTTTCGTATATGGTTGAAAACAATTCATATTCTTCAAATAAAATTTCGATTATTAAAGAGGTTACCTTGCTGTCAGATGACAAATGCGTTTTTGTTTTGGCCCATGTTTGGCTCTTTATTCTGTGAATTTTGATATTATCCTATAGAAGTAGTAATTACGGAATAAAATAAAATTGAATGGACAAGTTTTAATTTCGATGACAAACAAAGAACAGGTAAAAAAATTAACATAACGTACATAACCCTACTTATTATTATTATTATTTCTTAGATTTAGAAGAATTGAATACTTTAATATTTATTGTGCAATTTTCGCACTTTGAAAATGAAACTCCGGGTCCCATAAACTGACTAGCTTGAGACAGAGGGTAAGTAGACGATTGCACATCTTTTATTGTTCGATTAAAGTTTTGGGATGATTCTGATGTAGGCAGAGACGAAGATGGACCTGGAAGGCACAGTGAGGATGGTGTGGGCCCTGTTTTGTTACAAGTTGAGTCCTCAACGTAACTCTCAGCCACAGCTGATGATTTCCACCCCCGTGCCTTTTAGTGCAAGAATGTCGCCTCCCTTATCTGCCAGTAATGTAGCGCTGGTTCTGCGGAAACAATGCCCTGTATAGTCTTTGTAATTTGTTAGGTTTAAAAATTGAGCAATATTCGATGGAACTTTTCCCAATGTGTTTATTCCCACGGGCATATTTATACAAATACCATTACGATAAGTGTAAAATAAACGGTGAGTTTGTGGATTTGATCTTGCTCTTATTTTTAGGTAATTTCGAATTATTTGTATCCATTCAAATTTGGTAACGACAAACTTTCTACTCTTATTATTCTTTGTCTCGGGAATTGACACCATTATTATGTCGTCTTTGAAAACGATATCGCTTGTAAGCATTTTACACAGCTCTTCTCGTCTGCAGGCACCAGATACACCCATTATTAAAGCCACCTACATAACGTATATTTAGATTGTGAAGTAACAGATTTTTTTATACCTTCATTAGTAAGTATTTCGGATTAGGGGCTTCAGAAATAAATTTTATGATGTGATCATCTTCTAGGACAGCCGACTTTTTAGGTTTGTGATGCTTAGTGGTCTGTTTAAGAAACGCATGTAACCTAGAGTATTTGGAGATATTCACATTATGCTTTACATTTAAACATGATTTCAGCATACTGTAAATGGACCATAGTGATTTTTTTCACTTATATTTTGAAAGTAAGCCAACAAACAGTTTTCTGAGTAGTGGTTGTTAATTCTTTTAGATATGCACCAGGAAGTGAACTTCTTGAATTCCATTTCATAGCGACTTTTCGATTTTTGAGGTAATAAAACATCAAGTGCATTATTTGCAGCTTCCCGTACGTCAGGTGGAGTTTGGGAATACTCGCTTTCGCTATCGCTAAGCATTTTTTCAATTGCGTTATACTTGACTTATATAATTACGTGAAAATTGATTATATAGACTGTCAATGAAAAAATAAGACGCCTACTACAATATTTGTATTATAGATTGTGTGCATTTGCGTTTCACCATAGCTTACTAATTAATTTTTGTAATTGGAATATTATAATGTAGCAGATTTGAAATTGTGATTTTCGAAAACCGTGCAAAATAGCATACGCAACTTGTGCGTAAACAGTATTCGGGAATTCGTGCCAATGTTATCCCTCGTGCGCTAACGCGCACTCGGGCTTGCAAACAGGCACTCATGCCCGAAAGAATCTGTTTCCGCACATGTTACGTAAATAACTATTACCGTTCTGTAGTGCTGCTTTACAGGAAAAAAATTACATGTTTCCGAAGCGACAAAATAACACCCTTATATACAATTGAAATATTCTAAAATATTATTTTTCACATTCTACAATGTTCTTTCCAACTCAGTACGGACGCTTTTTTTTAATTCAATATCAATTAATAAATTGGGAAGAATTTCAATATTTCACGACAAAAGCTGCAAAAACAGTCTTATTTTCAAAACATAATTATAACAAATCAAAATATTTTAGAGAAAAAAAAACTCCGACATAAGTTACGTAACAAATCCATGTTTATGATAGTGAAATTCAAAATTATTTTTATCAAAAACTGTAGTATTGAAAGTGTCACCCGTGACATAGGAATTTTACATGGGAATTGAAAGGTAGTAATAGTAATTTGCATGGTTTTTATAGTACCCTAGGTAATCTTTATCTTCATTTTTTAGGAATTTTTTTTGCACACATGTAATATCCTAGAGTGCCGCAGAAGATCAGTAAAAATCTGTATAGTGTGGTGACACAACCGTGTGCAATTGCAAATGCCCACCCTTACCCACCTTAGTGTTTATATGTAATAATATTCATTAAGTGTGTAAACATTATAGAAGGTAAATAACCACATAAAATATAACAGCCCAGACATTGAATGACAACATATAATTTACCGGTCCACGACAATGACGAAAAAAATAGTAGATTAAAAAAATATCTAACAAAATAAAGGAAAAACAGATAATCAAGACAGATAATACACAATATTGCTTAACTTCAGATGTTCTGCAAATAAGTAAGCCATAATACAGCTTCGTCCGTTAAGTTATGAAAGTTTACAAACTTTCCTTTAAACTTTGTTAATTGACAATCCTCCACAATATGTATAATGGTCTCTGGTTCGTTTCCACGGTCACAATTTGGATTAGAAATCGGACCCCATTTAAGCAACATAGAGTTGAATTTTGAATGGTCTGTTCTTATTTATGCGGCATGGTAAAAGATAGAGTAAGTCAAATGTCTGTGAATGTGACCTTAGGAGTAGAAACTTTTACTAATGTTGATGGATGCTCCGGTCGGAAATCAACAAATTCTAAAATACTATGGTTTTACTAAAAATGCTTAAGAAATAAGTTCTGACAGGGCGCTACTTATGTATTTGTGCAATCGAAGAACATATATCTAGATAAACAAAGTTGCAATTGACGCATAAAAAGAATTTCTTTAGTGCAATAATAATAATGACAATAATGTTGAAACAAGTTCTTCCTTCCGTAAATTTACAATGTAATATCCCAGGACACTACTAAAAAAAACTGGATCCGTTTAAGGAAAGTTGTATGTTAAGAAAAGAAAACACACACGGTTTCTGGTGGAAGCGACGTTTCGCACCCTAATGTGGGTTCTTCTTCTAGGCCACTATTTATTTCAAACGACAAAAAGTTATAACTACATTGATATAAAAATTTTTATATAAGGTGATGGTGTATCTAAAAAACGTATGAAGAACATAACTGTTAAAAGGGGTTGACTAACGAGTACAGATAATCAAAATCACGAACAATACAAATAAACTGTAAAAAGTCACAATTATTTTTAAAATTAATTCATATAAACTAGTCATATAACGTCACAACTTAATTAAAAAGTATATTACAAAAAAAATTAAAACTAGCCTAGAAATACATATCATAAAAATTATCACATATTATTAAGGTTTAAAATGACTAGCAAATTCTGATTAGTTTTTTGAACTAAAGAAATTATTACTTATTTTATATGATTATAATAAAAGGATAAAAAACAAAATAAAAAATACAAATTTCAAGCTTATGTGACCAGATTAAGTGAGTGTACTAATTAATAATAGAGGTTTACAAAACATTCTTTTGTTTACGATGGGTTTCATCACTTACTTAAAATTAAATAATTAAACAACTGGCAATAACACCGTAATTTGAAACGAAAACGACATTGTATTTGTAACGGTTGTAGTTTACAAAATATCAAAAGAATCTACGGCTCTAGCGGTACAACCTAGAAAGAAAATTTAAGGGAATTTGGCTTGATGTAGCGCACTAAATTAGTAGAGGATAAAAATATTTATAGTTGCAGGGTCCGGCTTTGTCGGGAAGTTGCGTGGATTCCTGAATAGCTATAAGAATTCTGACTGCTGGTCTACCAAGACGCCACCTGCTGGGCAAAAAAAGAAAAAAAACAACCAACAGGAGATTTACAGGTTTTACTTAAAATCTAATATGTTAAATTGAACACAAACCAAAGAAAGAGAGAGACAAACAACACAGTATCACAAACAAATCTTTAAATAAAAATAGAAAGACTGTCGCATATAGTTACATGCGGTAGCACCAGCCTCGCTTACAATAAATCAGGCTTTTAGTTAAGATGTCGAATTTTAGGTAAGCTTTAGTTAAACGCTTTAGTTAAGAGTTTTCATTTAAATTTAAAAAAATAGCTGCTATTAAGGCTCTGAGTGCACATATAATTTACACACGGCAAGTTACACTAAATCTAAACAACAACAAAAATGGTAAGTACCTCCCGCAAACCCAAAAGGCCTTTTGTGTCCGCGACAACCGCTCTAAATTAAGCACCCCAGCTCTTATTGAGCTGATTTAAATAAACTTCCGGTTGAAGAGAATACACCGAATGCGAGCTAAGTACGACTTTTTGTCGCACCGTACTACTTGCGACACACGGCTTACGACCTACTTTGTAAATACGAGAAATAAAACCGTAACATATTGAGAACGACGTACATCTAATAACTATAAATGCGTTAAAATAACGCAAAAATGTGACTTTAGGTCAAATTACAAATAAATATTTCAAATTAATTCTAACGTTGTAAAAAGTATTAATTGTTTGTAATTATAGTATGGGGTGGGTAGATTTAATTAGTTTTTAAGTAGTAAATTAACTTAGTTTTAAGATAAAATTTAATCATTTAATTATGGTGAGGGTAATATAAGTTAGTTTTAAGGTAACAATAAGTATTGCTTCACCTAGGTGTCGACTCGTGTAACATAACACGTACGAAAATGCATTTGCATTTGCATTTGCATTAAAGGTAACGTTAGATTCAATTGCTGTTTGTATATTTTAAAACATTTTTCTTTTTGTTGTTTTTAAGTAGATAATTTTATTTGGTGATATCATTTATTAATAATTTATATATGGAACTGAGAGTTTGCGTGACAGTATTGGAGTTATTGAAGATGATATTAGTGTATTTGTTGATGTAGATCGTTTCTGAAATAAGTCTCTTATAGTAATTATATTCCACATCTAAAATGGAGATGTTGTCAAAATTGAAAGAATGGCCACTGTCTTTATGATGTGCCGTTATAGCTGCGATAGATAGATTATTGGAAAGCTTGTAAATATTTTGTCAGTCTTACTTATGGTTGTTAATTCTTATTTTTTAGGTTCTGTTTAGCCTGGCCAATGTAACATCCCTTACAATTATTACAATCAATTTTGTAGACAACAAAGGGTTTGTATAAACTTATTATTAGAATTAAATGAGTTAATGTTCCGGATGAATATGTTTTAGTGTCTTTTGATGTAAAAGCTTTATTCAAAAACATTTCTAAATATTTTATTTTTAATTTAATACAATAATATTGGAATCATATAAGATCTTTCACCACATTAGATTTAGATGAGATTTCTCATATAATACCTTTTCTTACAGAATCTAGCTTTTTCGTTTGCCAAAACCAATTTTACATACAAAAATTTGGCACAGCCATGAGTAATTCTTTGTCACCCATTTTAGCTGAAACCACTATGCACGATCTTATCACAAATGTTTCACACCATTTTGATTATTAAGAAATGTTCATTCACTCTTACGATGATGATATTATAAATTGTATTCCGTCCAATAATGTAGATAATAAGCTTAATCTTTTAATAATTACAATCCCAACTAAAATTCACTACCGAATTGGAAAAAGAAAAACACAATAAAATACCATTTTTAGATATCTGGATTATTAGAGACCACATTAACCACAAACTAACATTTGATTGGTATACTAAAACTATAAGATCTAACAGGACCATTAATTTCTTGTCACACTATCCTCTAAACCAAAAAATCGACATCATAAAAACATGAAACATAAAATTACTACTGTTTGCAGTCATGAATTGATAAATAAAAACGTAAACAATACATCAAAAATACCGCTACCGAATCAAATTTTATAAAACAATCACCATACTCATTTCAATAGTACATCAACTAACTATAGGGATTTATTTAGACGTAGATTATGCTTGTTCACAATTTTATGATAAGTTCTACGAATTACTTGATGCACACGTTCCATTATTACGTTCAAACAAACGTAGACAGCACTTTCCTCCATGGTATACTAAACACATAGTTCAATTAATAAATAAAAAAAACAGAAGATTCATGCCAAATATAAAAACTGTGACTCCGACTTTTACTATACACAATTTAAAGAACTACGAGCTGTTATTAAGCACAAAATATTAACCGCTTTTCAAATATACAGGGTGGTCCGAATTTATTGTAGGAAACTTAAAGAGTAGAAAGTACATCAAAAATAAAGGCCAAAGTGTTATATAAACTATGGGCAAAAAGTGCCCCCTTGCGGAGCTAGCGACCCCTAAAGGTGCTCCCTAAAAACCAGTTTTTTATTTTTAATCCTTAAACAAAAAGTTATTTAAATGAAATTTGGTAGGCATGTTCACCATTTTCAAGTGGTCATTTGGAAATTTTTTTCAATTTTGGAAAAAAAATCTGCACAGATACGGGGGCCGTTCAAAAAGTTTAAATTTTGTTAAGCTGTTGTAACTTTAGGATATTCTGATGCAGCTCATATCATAGCCCATACTTTTCCTTAGAAAACTTCTTTTGACGTTTATTTTTATTTTGCGTAGTTTTTAAAATGTCGGCATTTTATAAACTAATTCATGATGAAAAAAAGTTGCGTTAGAAACCAAGTTTTATTTTTTAACTTTAAAATTTTCAAAGATTGAAATAAATAAAAACAGAATTAAATTAATTTTAAATTGAATTATCACAACTCACAACTTGTTCAAAGTGCATGTCATTGGCATCAATGCATTTTTCACATTTCCCCACTAGTAGGCACTTAGTCCATAGTTTATATGACACTTCGGTCTTTATTTTTGATGTATTTTCTACCCTTTGAGTTTCCTACAATCAATTCGGATCACCCTGTATATTACCAATATTCAAAATGATATATTATCCGAGCCTAAGAATTTTTGGTCATTTATTAATACTAGAAAACGACAATCTAGGATTCCTGGTTCTATGTATATATCGGATAATAAGCAACTTTTTAAAGCCGATAGCATAGTACATGCATTTAAGAATTACTTTGCCAGTGTTTATCTACCAACTGATTTGGTTAGACCTTTTCATTCAACGACTTATAATAACTTACCAATTATAAATTGTATTACAAACACTGAAAGGACATTAAGGCTGTTATTAAAAAATTAAAAAAAACAAAAGTACTGCTGGATAATTCCCACTTTTCTAATTCAGGACTCTTTGCCTATCTTTATAAAAATCATTACATTTCTTGTTTAACTTAATACTAAAAACTAGTAAATTCCCTGCTATCTGGAAACATGCACGTATTTCTCCTATACTTAAAAGTGGAGACCCGATATTTATTTGTCGGCCAATATCTATACTGTGTAATTTTAGTAAGGTATTCAAAATGATTATATACGAAAAAAATGTACTCCAGTATTCTCCCATTGATATCTGACTATCATCATGGTTTTGTATCATAAAGATCAACAACAACTAACTTAACCTGTATCACACAATATATTTCTGAAACTTTAGATAAAAAAGGGCAGGTTGATGTAATTTACATAGATATATCTAAAACGTTTGACCAGATTGATTTTCATTTATTGTTAGATAAACTAGAAAGTATTGGATTTTCTAATTCTTTACTCCGGTTATTCACATCCTACCTACACAATCGAGTTACGTGTTGTGCATAAAGGTGTTGTATCAACTTCATTTATTTCTACTTCAGGAGTTCCACTTAAGACCTCTACTTTTTTTAATATTCATTAATGATCTTCCAATAGCCTTAAAATGTCACAAATTATTGTTTGCTGACGATTTAAAGATTTTTAGCCAGATAGTAAATGTTCCGTTCTAACCTACACAAGAACACATAATCTGCGGTTTTATAACTCTTATATAGATAACCTGACTTTAAAGCGTGTGTGCAGTATTAAAGATCTTTGTTAAAAACTAACAGAACCTGTGGCTTTATTCATAGAAATTGCAAAGAGTTTACAAACATTCACTGTTAAAAAGTGTTGTATTATGCGTATGTTTTGCCGATAGTGGAATACGGATAACTAATTTGGTATCCTATTTATAAAACCCATATCAATAGCCTAGAATCATTACAAAAAAGATTCCTAAAATATCTTGTTTATATTTCTTCAGGATCATATCCAAAGCACGATTTTCAATACTCTGCAAGTCTCTCTAATTTCAACATGATTTATTTAAATACTAGAAGCACTTTATTGAGTGTTAGGTTTTTTTCCAACCTAATGCGAAATAAAATTAACTGCTTACAGTTACTTGAGAATATAAACATTAACGTACCGCGATATAATATTCAAAATTCTTTCTTCTGTTATACAACCCCTTCAAGAACAAACATTTTAATAAGCAGCCCTATTAACATCATATGTAGTAATTTTAACGTGCTATGTGCCAATTGTGACATTACGACAGATAATTTACCATTAATTTTAGATAGTGTAAAACCATTGTGAGAATTCATAATTCTATTACAACTTTGTCTTATGTTCTCTTTTAATATGTGTATATTATTGTACTTATTTTTCTAGTTTGGGTACAACCCGTTTGAAATAAATGTCTATATTATTATCATTATTATTACACTAGTCTTCTTCAATATTGTACTAAAGCTCACCAACAAAAAATTGTATGTAATGATAACTACAAAATCGCTCTATAATATAATCACAACACAATCTACACTAATTTAATCTAGTGACGTAAGTTTTTCTTCAAATTTGTATATTTTATTTCGTTTTTTATCCTTTTACTATAATCAGATAAAATAGGTAATAATTTCTTTAGTTCAAAAACTCATCAAAATTTAATACTCAATTCAAACTTCAATATAATCATCAAAACTCAATTTTGATTGTTACTTGTGATAATTTTTATGATATTTATTTCTAGGCTAGTTGATTAATTGTTTTTTGGAATATATTTTTTAAATAAGTTGTGACATTATATGACTAGTTTATATTAATTAACCTTTTTTTTTAAAATTGTATCTTTTTATAATTTATTTGTATTGTTCTTGATATTTAGTCAACCCTTTGACAGTTATGTTCTTCATACTATTTTTCGTACTTTATCACCTTCTATAAAAAAATGTATATCAATGTAATTATTACTTTTTGTTTTTTGAAATAAATAAAAGCACCTACATTAGGGTGCGAAACGTCGCCTCCACGAGAAACAGTGTGTTTTTTCTTTTCTTCAAATTCAACCTTCCTTAAAAGGGTCCAGGCGTCCTTAGTGCGGTCCAAGGATATTATAATGACAATAATGTACCATACGAATAAATAAATAAAGTAAAAACTGCCCGATATGACAACAGTATAAACTTTCTTACATTCGACGTACTTCGCCACAGCACATTTACTTCAAATTGCCATGACAAACTTGTTACGCTAAACTCAAAACTGACTTGTCGGGTAAGTGAGATTTTTTAGTGAAAATTGTGTACGTTGCCGAGAGATTAACTAACTTAAACCGTTCAATTGAAACCATAAGATTATTACCATACCGATAACAGAATAAATGCTATGTAAGTTAAAATAGTAATTTTTAAAAGACCTTACTAGTTTTTCACATACCGTAAGATTCTTAGAAATCCTAAAAAAATAGGACACATTTCATTGAATAAGAAATGGAAATCAGTTGAAATATAACATTCGTCAATATATCAAAATTAACAATTCTTGTTTTCTTAAGAAGATATAACCGTGCTCTTTAATTGACTTATAAAAATTGTTTTATAGAACCAGCAACATCTAGAAAAAACAACATTAAGTCGGTGTCAACAAAATTATAAATTGAGACAACTCTCGTAAAATCTGAAATAATAAATGTGGGCGATTTAAATGTAGGTACATCTATAACCAACACTGTAAACTATGAGAAAGGATATAAGCCTGAGTAAAACAAATTAAGCTAACCTTACACAATTGCTGAAGTTTTAATTTTAGCTCTACATTTTTTTTTATTGAGATTTTACAATACATTTTTATCGAAACAAAAAACGTACAACGGTTTACAATCATGAAAATGTAATAACAAAACACCCATCTAGCAGAAACGCTAACACAACAACCCCATATAGAAAGCAATCCACCTTCACATATCTCTATGCAATATGCGAGATCCAAGTATTGATCGAGTTTATTCTAAACATGGGAATTTTCATTCAAAATGAGATGAGGGAGGTCGTGGCTTTAGCGTGGTTTTGATAGAATGTAAATCAATGTAATAGAAACCCGCCGTCATACGCTTCACCATTCTAAAGCGTCAAAGCGCACTAGAAAAAACTTTATACGTAATTTTAATATAGATTATCACACTTAAAAATAATTTAAGGGTTGATTAAGTCCGTCGTCAAATTTACGAGTCACTCTCAACGTGGACCAGTAACAACCAGTTATAAATTCAATTACAAAATTGTTGTACGTCTGTTAGTTAAAATTTGTTAGTTAAGCATGCAAATTGTTTGGAAGTCATACCAAACGATGTCTTGTTAAGTTCAGATATGCAATACTAATTGCATAAAGTTGAAGTGCTGAGTGGTTTATTTGTGGACGTAAGCTGAATGTTATAAATTAGTCAATGCAGTATTGTTAATTTAATTGCTATTTGATAATTTCAACATGTTTATAAAGGGATGTTTTCTTAAAAGTTATTAATATCATTATACATTAAATTTCAATTTTTTTTTCGTTTTTATGTTGTTTAGTAAGCATTCGTATTTTTTAAAAATCAAACGTTTTTAACTTTGTCACAAAGAATTTAGTTTTATATATTGATTGAAAACAGTGGTCCATGTAATTCGAGATGGTTTCTAATAGCGTAACGGTATAAGAATTAAAACTATTGTGATATGGACTACTTGCATTGTATTCTTAAATGAAACACCCTGTATTTTAATGTTTTGTTGTGATGTGTATATAAAATAAACCCTTATTTTATAACTGTTATACACCGCAATTCGTATACCTACAAAGCTCATATTGAAATTGATATTTTATGTAATCAAAAAGTCACATGAATTCATATCATATCCAAGCATAAAGTATATTAGTTCCAGAGCAACGGTATTTAACTTTGAGAAAACATAATTTACTTTAACTGTAAAGACTAGTGTGCGTTAAAGTGCACGGCCGCCATCTAGGCGATGGTTTTAATGCTTAAAACAACACGTGAGTCGATAAAGCCAAGATGGCTTGTACAGAAGCATACACGCACGAAAGATGTATGCTTCTGCAGCGAAGTTATCTTGGCTTTATCGACTCACGTGTTGTTTTAAGCATTAAAACCATCGCCTAGATGGCGCCGTGCACTTTAACGCACACTAGTCTTTACAGTTAACTGTTGGCATTTACTTAGTTTGTACTATTTACACGTGTCCATTTTAACACGAGATGTCGCTAGACACACATTTTACTTGTATAATTTACTTTATTAAATTTCAATATTACAATTGTACATTTTATTTTGTTAACAAAATAAATAATATGTAGAAGTCTGTAGTATGTAACAAGAACGGTTTACAATCATGTAAATGTAATAACAAAACACCCATCTAGCTGTGAACTTTACAGTAAGTAATGATTATCGCTAAAATGTACCTCAAAGTAACGAGTTACGGAATTTCTACATCAACACTTATTGAGGGCTCTAAGAGAAAAACTTCAGATTGAGATCAAATCAATTTGAAAAGTGGCACGGCGAGGAATTTTCAAGATTAAGGGGGCAAACTTACATGTTATTTTATCATAAAGCGTAACTTTAGTTAAAATCGCGTATAACGTAATGGTTAACTTCAAATTTATGCCAAGTATAAATCAATCTTTTATTAATATGGCTGTTAATAATCAAGCTTGTAAAAGTTTGTAATTTGTTTAAAAAATAAACAAATAGTCGACGTTGTGAGTGACAAATTTCTTATTGTAATTGAGACAAAACGAGTGACTCAATTTGTTGGTGCTTGTAACATGTTTGAGATATTGTTATCTAGGCAACGTAAGTCTTTTGAGAATATTCCAAAAGTAAAATGTAATTGTTATTAATGAACGTTTATTATTGCTCATAAGAGTATAGTAAAAAATGTTGGCAAGAGATAGCACTTGTGCCTGTAATTTTAAGGTAATTTTCTTTGAATACCAAAACTACGTTCCATTTTACCACGTGAAATCTGTTTTAGATTAGCACTTTATTGATAGCACCTTGGTTTTATAATTGATATATTTGAATGTAAGTACATGTATTATCTCTATATTATTTTTTATTACCGGGATTTGTATTTGTTGATTTTTCTTCAATGCAATTAATAATAATTAATAACTGAGTGCTTTAAATTGTGATAAAACAGTGTTTTTTTTTAAATGGCGAAAGTAAATAATTTACGTAGAAATTTAGTTAATGAATCATGAAGGAACAGACCTAAATTCTCACGAAGATCTCGTTTGGCCGGGAAATGCATTCTGCGGTATGTTAAACTAAATAAAAAACTTGTAATTCTACATTAATAAGTAATGTATGAAACTATTATTGTTTATAGAAATATTGCAAATGAACTGACGAATAATAATGAATCGTCTCAACCATTGGGTTTGGAAGATGACGTTGTTGTGAGTGAAATTAAAATTAAAATGTCATAAAATAACGTACTTCACCAAAATTACATGAAGTAGTAGAAGGGTGATTCCGTTCTAACTGTCATATTCGTATCCTTGTATTTCCAAAGAGAATATTTCAGTTCATTCCAGTTATTACTGTAAATGTTACATGATTTTTTTAAATTTCTGTTTTTCCAGAATACTACAGATAAAAAATTGATTTTGCATTATTAAAAAGGCTAAAATGAGGGTACATTTGTATTGGTAATGTTAATACCGTGGCCTGTCCAGGAGCACAATTTTCAGATAAATATACATTTTTATCCGCATAGAGGAACTTTTTGTTTTGCACGGTTCATATAAGTAAGTTATATTAGAAGGTACAGTTTTACAATAAATTGTCTTATATATTTCTTTTCTCTTTCTTTTTTCACTAAATAATTTGTGAATAATGATTGGAATACTGTTTTTGAACAAACAAAATACACGTGCAATCAGCATCAATGTCACAAGTTTTCCTAAAAATTTTAGCAATCCAGATTCATTTTTAGAAATTTGATAGGACAAAAACCATTGAAATGTCACAAATTTTTAGTACCATGGCCTTTTGTTTTTTTTCAGAAATATCTTTTTTTTTGTGAAATTTTATGTTTTTCTTTCTTTCCATAACTTAACCCTAGACTTTATTTGGGTCGCGTTAAAAGTATGTAGAATTGACAATGGAACGAATTTTGAGAAACATTGTTTTGGTGAACTTTCGTATAATTCATGTTTAGTAAAAGTTGTAGTAGAATCATTTCATGGTTGGGTTTTGTAAGATACGATGTGCATAAAAAATTCTTTTCGTAATTTTTTGAACACGTTTTTTGCTCCTGAGGAGTACAATAGATAGATACATACCAATTGATATTTTTAATAAAGTTTGTTAAGTCTAACCATTTTTTAGTATTATGACTGAACAATTAGAGGTGGAAATTGACTGTACACCTTAGCAAATAGTTTCCACTTGAAAGCAACCGAATAGTAGATTTAAGGTATGTGTTAGTGGGTACTAGATTTTCAGTATAAACAAAGCAATGTGTGCACATATGGAAAGCTACATCTTACAAAAGAATTGCGTAATAAGCTATCAAGTATATTATTATTTTGGTCTAATGTTTGCTATAAAACATATAAAAAATCCCTTACAAATCCGAATCGTAACATGGGAATTAATAAAGCTCCAGTATGCGGAACATTTGCTACTGGTGGTACATACGCACATTCCGAAGAGTTGTTTTCTGTTTTGAGCGATAATTTTAAATCTTCTGGTAAATTTCAAGAAATTTCAGAAACTTTCTTAAGAGTAAGTTGTAATTATTTTCTTATGCAAGTTAATTTTGCGTAGCCCGTCGGTCGGTTAGAAAGTTATCGACTTTCTAAAATTCCATCAATATGAAATTAGG
This sequence comes from Abscondita cerata, assembly GCA_030710515.1. NCBI lineage: Eukaryota > Metazoa > Arthropoda > Insecta > Coleoptera > Lampyridae > Abscondita > Abscondita cerata. The sequence goes on along the minus strand of JALBCR010002676.1, from coordinate 278,093 downwards.
TATATAGTTACTTGTAATGCGATTATTAAAAAAAAATCGAAGCAAAGATTCATAAAAAAGAGCTAATAGCTTAAGAACAACAGAAGATAGAAATGCATAATTGTAATTAAACTAGTCCTAAAATTTAACTTTACATCAATTTCTTTAGTCAAAAATAGTAGTTGCCATTTGAAAAAGTTAAGTATTTGAGAGTTTCTGATTGAAAAAAAGTAGTAGACAAATGCGATACGAAAGAAGTGTCAGCAACGATTTAAAATATTGGTTGAACCTCTAGAAATCAAAACACAAAAATCATTTATTTATCTTAAATGGTTCAAAAGTAGTGAATATTTTAAGATGCACCTGCAAGCTCAATGTTTCGCATTAAATGTTACATACGTAAAAAACGATGACATATGTCTTTGATAATATAATGATGCGGCTGATCATAAAGTTTAATGTAGAATTCAAGTATAGTGTAAAAATAGGGTCATTCCATTTAAATGAACAAATATAGCGTCAATTTCAAGTAAATCTGAAAATGCCGCCATTATGAAAATATTTCAGTTAGACGTTAGACTAGAGTAGTCGATTATGGCTACGTAGGTACCAAATTTCGTATTGATGAAATTTCAGAAAGTCGATAACTTTCTAACCGACGGGCTACGTAAATCACCCTGTATAGCAAAATATTAAGTAGTCATTGGATTTTTAGAATTGGAAAGATTGCCTTTGGTTAAATATGGGGTTAGCAGAAATAAAAGAGCGATAAGAAGCTCTAAGAAGAAATAACGTCGATTCTGATAATAAACCGTGGATAACTGTTAGGTTGATGGAGGTTGGAGCAAACAAAGTTACGGCCATAATTTTGACGAAAAATTTGGAGTTGTAAGTGTAAAGGTTAACTTAAATAAAACAAGTACATTTTTGTTGCTAATTCACAGGCAGTAATCATTGGTAATATTACTAAAAAAATTATTTCTTGATATCACAAACAAATACTGCAGCACGTGTTCTCGTGCTTCCGCAAAGGGTATCGATTCTATTGGTCATGTTTGCTACAAGAACTGGAGTTCAAGTTCTACAGCTATGGAAGCAGATATTTTAGTCAAATGATTGTGCTTGAGTGAACATATGCATCAAGTACATTACAAACAATTTATTGGAGATAGCAATTCAAGTGCTTTTGCAAGGCTGCGAGATTCCGTTTTGTATGGCAGGGACATAAAAAAAATCGACTGCTACTATACAGAAATTGCTAACAAAGGCGTATGATTTCAAGAACCCCTTTTTGTGTCATTGATATTCGTAATAAAGGACTATATTTGTTTATTGTTATATTATCCTTAAATATATTGATACATTGATATTGCAACTGCAAAGTAGTATTGAAATTGTTACTTATAATATTATATTAGATAAAATATTTTTCTGAACTTCGTTTTTCATTCTCGGACATTGTCGTAACCCTAAGTCCCAAATCCACAGTCGTCACTCAATCTCAAATCTGACTACACTAAAATTTCCCTACAATTGAGATTAAAAAGTCTTTTACCCAAATTTCGTATCCACAAATGTTTTAAATCGTGTACTTAAATTTTACTAGGTGATAGTTTGGCAACGTTGTTATTTATTTTATTTATTTATAAAATTTGAAATGACAATCACGTTATCGTGTGTATTAACAATATTGACGGTCCACGACGCAACAAAAATATGGATAAACCAAAAAAATATATGGGTGGAGTGGAAAAAACTATTCTTTTGGAAATTATTAATAAGTACAGAAACCGCATTGAAAATAAAAAAAACCGATGCAGTGTCAGTAGCATCACGAAAAGCGGCATGGCAAATTGTGGATGGTGAATTTAATTCAAACAACAGCTGTAACTCGGTAAATTATCTATATATTTTTAATTATCACAAACATTAATAAAATAATAACTATGTAGAAAACTCCCCATCAAATACAGAAGGTGTGGGAGAATATGAAGTCTCGAAGAAGGAAAGAGCTCGGAATTGAAAAAAGGCTAAGAATGAAGACAGGAGGGGGCCCTCCGGAGGGAGAGATAAAGGAGAGTTTAATCGACGGTATGATAGAAGTTGTTGACATTGAGATGAAAGATGTAGTTGATTGCGAGTTTCTGCTCACTCCAATTATTGACATCAATACTCCTAAGTTTTAATTTTTTAATAATTAACAAGCGCTAATCATAAATTTGAAGTAGCAGTTGTAATTAAACCTGAGCCTCTTTCTGCAAAGACTTCGATTCCTGCGCTTACTACACCTTCATCGCAATCCTCTTGTTTGCAGTTACCTGCTTCAACTCTACTTTTTGAGTCAGCTTCTCAACCTAATGTGCATCCTCGACCTCGTCATTTTTCAACTTCAAAAGTGCACTTGAAAGAGAAGTAGAGGCGAGATTAGAACGCACCCGAAATCTGCAAATGCAAGATGCAGAACTTCACAAACTTATTATGCAGGAGCAGCAGTTAAAGGTTGAGAAGGAACGATTTGAAATGAGAACTGCGGAACTTAAGATGCAACAAGAGGAGGTAAAGTTACAGCTGCTCACAAATGAGTTACATAAATAAAACATAATTTTTTTAAATTGTTTTTTGTGCTTATTTTAGTTATTGAATACGTTTATTCATAGTTATATTAATGTTTAATTTTTTTTTTATTATAATTAAATGAAGAAACACTTTCATTCTGTTTTTTAATTTACGAATTTATTTAGAAAAATGTCTAATAAATGCATTTCTAACAGCATTTCCTTGAGCATTGTCAGCTATCTGCATTGCAGGTAGAATTTCTTCAATTTCTTCGTTTTTAATCAAATTCTTCTAATAGCAACATTATGCAAGACTCTTGTAGCGGCTATAATCCTTGCTGATTCTTGCCGGGAGCAATTTAACCCACTTGCTAAACAACGGAATCTTTCTTTCCAAATCCCAAACGTTCTTTCTACCATATTTCGGGTTTGAATGTGCATGCGGTGATAGCGTTGTTCAGCTTCTGTTGTTGGGTTCAATACAGGTGTGAACGAGTACCTACTTTGAGCATAAGCACTATCACCCAATAGCTGTCCATGAAGTGCATGTTCGTCAAAACGTAGTTTAACGGAGCTATTGTTAAAAAGTACTGCCGTGTGCACTTCCTGGCCACCGATTATGTAAACGTACGGGGTTGCTCAGCGGATAACGTTAGCACGTCCTGCTCGGTCACGCTATGTAAACCACCACGGTTCTCTTCTCTCAGCGGAAGAACGTTAGCAGGTTCCTGCTCGGGCTGTATGTAAACCCCCAGGGTGCTCAGCGGAAAACGGTTACAAGAGCGGTATCTCTATGGTTCAATGCTTTGCGTACTAACGGGTTCTGGTTGCTGTAAAAAGTTAACGCACAAAACTTTCAAACAACACATATTGTGCACACTAAGAAAATTAGATGCCAATAATCTACAACAATTATTTACAATAAACGGTTTACGAATATAACTTGTGTGAGTATTTTAACCAAAAACTCAAAATGTTGAACAAACACAATTAATTCAATAACGGCTGCTTTAACATGGAAAATCACAATTTCAACTCTACAAAATAAATACAATTACTTTGTCAACGTAGAAATTAAACAGGAAAGCGATACACAATAAAAATCAACATTAAAAACAACGGTTCTTCAACTCTTCGGTCGGCAAGCGGTCAAAGGTAAACGGAAAACGGCTTCGGAAGGAACGGAAAATACGGCTTCGGAAAGAACGGAAAATAATACGAAAAAATAATGGTTTCTAACAGGGTTGGAATTACAGCCACATCCAACACCTGCGAATTTAAGCGGCAGTCGATCCACCTCCAATAATTTGTCTCGCTGTAACAAACAGGGTTAATCGGGTGAAATTTAACGTGTGATTATTAATGAATTTAACTGTACGCAGGTGTCAATTAAATTCCGGTGAGTTGAATTTCAATTCAACCAATATCTGGCGCTGTTGATAAGACTCTTTTATTTACAGGCACGGATTATTAACCTAGAAAAGTTAATCGGGCAGTGTGCTTGAAAATACAATTCGGAGATAAGGTTATCTATCCACGGCAATAGTTTAGGACAGATATAGAGCTCTGACTCTAAGACGGCGCGTCCGAGACTTTATGTTGATAAAAGCACTAGAAACGTTTCCAGCTTTATCTAATGCTCAACTGTATCTATCGTGAAATATCCTTTAGGTTTCTAATCCTCCACCAAGAGTCTTAAGAATTAAATTGTCACCTACGGCAAAGCTCGTGTTTGCACCGTGACCAGGCAAAAATTCTCTTCTTGTTTTCCCTTTTCGCAAGAGGACATGAAGTGTGTCTTCTAATGCTGAGTTCTCGCTTTTAAATGTGTTGGCGGTGTTGATCACGCGCGTAAAAAGTGGGGTCTCTTCCACTGCGTAACAATTTCTATTTTCGAACTCGATTGCGGGAAATTGCTAATTGTTTTCGGAGTGATTTTTGAACCCTTATAATTAACAATGTCTAGTATCTCTAAGTTGAGACCTGCTACAACTTGTACATTAATTGACATATACCCCTTACTGTTTCGATATGTTTCCGCATTATCGCCACCAGGGCTTTTTATTTTTACGTGTATACCATCAATACAGCCTACAAATCCTGGAAACCGAGCAATTTCATAAAACTTTCTTCTAATAATTGCAAGTTCGACAAGAGCTGGAAATTTTACACGGTTTCTTAGTTGATTCACTAGTAATCCAGAAACCTCGTGAATAATTCGAAAGGCTGTCGATTGAGGCAAACTTTGCAAATCACCTAATGTTCGCTAAAAAGAAAATCTTACTGCATAAATAACTTTAAGTGAACACTTAAAATTGAGTGTAGTCTTCACTACATTTGAGATTGAGTGACAACTGTGGATTTGGATCTTAATCGCAATTTTTTTTAGTCGAATTGCAAATTCTGGATGCGACGATATGGATATTTACTTCACCAATAATAAAGGTAAAGAAAAATAACGCGTAATCGAGATTAATCTTGTTTCATGTTTTTGTGATAATCCTGTGGTATTTTTTACTTTCAAACCGTATTTATTTTGACTTTCAACTAGAATACAAACAAACCGTTGTATGTATTCTGGATCAAGTGGCTTCCTTTATTTGAATAAACGCCCATGTTACCAAAATTGGTTTCCACTAGTGCAGCACCTAATTTAAGCGGCAATTTTTTGAATGTATGTGTCGCCTCTTTGCAATCAGGATCAATTGACGCAAGTGGCATCTGTTGATAGTCAATTAAAGTAAATTCAATCGCTTGCCCCTTAAGATGGAGTAAAAATACTTCCCCTCTAATTGTACAGTCTTTCGCGTTTACATAAGTACATATATTAGTTGTTCCCCTTTAATTGCATACATATAAACAAATTACACCAATTTCAAACTGTAAACTACTATGCATATGATGATTTGATAAAAGTTCAACGTTTATCTGCAGTTACATATTGTTACATGTAAAATATAATAAATTACTCTTCATAGTAGGTTTACCTGTAAAGTTTTTCAAAATTATGTTAAACTATATTATAACACCAATGACTAAAATAATTAACAAATGTATTCGCGAAGGAGCTTAAAACGTGCTAATATCACTCCGATACTAAAATCTGGTTGCTCTAATGACATCAATAATTATCGACCTATCGCTGTACTTCCAATTTTTTTGAAAGTATTAGAAAAGGTGTTGTACATCCAATTATACCAATTTTTGATACGTATAGTGTATTTACTTCGGCGCAATTTAGTTTTCAAAAAGGAAAAAGTAAAGTAGATGCCGTCAGGAAATTATCAAATAAAATCTTAAAATGCTTTGATAAACAAGAACATTGCTCTATTTCCTTCCTAGACATAAGCAAAGCATTCGATTGTCTTTCACCAGATATTTTACTAAAGAAACTTGAATTTTATAACATACGTTCAAAAAGTATAAATTTGTTGCAAGTGTATCTAAGTAATAGAACGCAAATTGTCAAATATCAAAGATCAACTTCTCTTCCAATAATCAATTCTTTTGGTGTACCACAAGGGTCAATCTTGGGGCCTCTACTTTTTGTAATCTTTATTAATGATTTACCATCGTACGTGGGAGATGACTCTGTGATACTTTACGCGGATGACACAGCAATAGTTCATACAGACTTGCTAATTACAAACCTAATAAACGAACATAATACATCATCCAATAAAACAGAAACTTGGTTTAAAACTAATAAACTTAAACTAAATAATTATAAAACCAAACATATGGAATTGTCTCTAACAACCAAAAATAAACTCAAAGATGAGGTAACTGTAATAAAATATTTAGGCATTACAATAGATAATAAACTCAATTGGAATCATCACATTGACATTGTATCCAAAAAACTTTCTTCACAAATTTCGGAAAAATACCTTGTTACATGCTATTATTCTCTATTTCAATCGCGTATGCAATACGGTATTATTATTTGGGGACATGTCCCACAATGCAATAGAATTTTTAGCTTACAGAAAAAAGCAGTGCGTGTCATTTGTGGTCTGAATTACAGATCTGATTGCAAGAACTATTTTAAACAACTGCAAATCTTAACATTTCCTTCACTTTATATACTTGAGTATCTAGTCTATATGCATAAACATAAAGAAGATTACATTAAATATTCAATGCAACACTCTTATTACACCCGAAATAACGACAACTTTATTACAAATTTTAGCAGACTAAAAAAAAGTCAAAACTGTGCTCATTATGATGCCATAAAATTGTATAACCACTTCCTAATGTAATTCGAAACTTTGAATTTTTACAGTACAAGTTTTGCGTCAAACGGTTTTTAATTAATTATGCATTCTATTCTTTGTCAGAATTTTATAATTGTAAGTTAAGTATAGACATGTTTATGTAACTATGTTTTATCTTCTATTGTGTTCAAATTTTATATTTTTATATTTATTGTATTTTGCTCTTTATACATGTGTAATGAATCTTTTTATATTAAACTTGACGTTTGTAAATCTTTCAGATATTAACAATTAACTGAATTATTATTATTATAGTAAAAAAAACTAGAATAGGAGATTTTAAATGTGAAAGTTGCAATGTTTTTTAATTCCGAAATTAAATTTTTTCTGATAAACAACCATTGTTGTCATCACAATAGTTGTCTAAAGATCAATATATTGTTTATTTCTTTGGATGTTTATTTATAAAAGCCATTAAAATTCCTTGTTACTATCTTACTTCCAAATTTCTAATTATTGCCCTTTGAATTATATTAACCCCTAATTATTTTAATTTTGTCCTTCTGATTGAATACTAAACGTTTACCTGTTTTAAATGTCCGAACTATTATGAATCACCCTTTGCAATAATTTACAGTTTCAAGATACAGCTTTAGGCCCTAAGTTTTGTTAACTCAGTATCGAGTCTACTTATACAATAGCAAAATCTATCCCATTTTATTTTGTTTACATATCTACGCAATCAAAGAGAAACGACTAATTTATGTACCTGTTTTAAACCGCGCCATTATAAAAGCGAAAGATTGTACATCACATACAATTTTAAACCAAAGAAATACAAATACGCGTCTTCATCTTTTCAAACCGGCTTACATATCTTTATAATCCTAGCTGACATCTGCCTTATTGTGACATTTATTGAATCCTAGATTTAATATTAATATTATTCACTTTTTCCAATTGCGTGGAATAATAATTTTTATATGAGTTCAATAATATTTTATCAGCATACTCAATTAAGCAACGTTACAATTCCTCTCGTCCAAAAATGGATTGCGTATACCACCAATTTAACAATATACTATTAAAAAATTTAAATTTAAACTTAATTACTTTGAAAATGTTTACCACTTTGATGTATAAATGTTGAATATACTATCTCTGCTCCAATGTTCTGTAAAATCAAACTCATTTTTTTTAATGTTGAAATTTTTGCAAAAATGGTGACTCTAATATAAAGGGTGTCCCAAATGCCCATGATTTTACCAGGTTATACTGTAGGTCAAGACAAACAATTTTTATTATATAATGAATACTCCCATCTTGCTTGGTTGTCTGTCTATCTGTCTGTATGTAATTTTAAAAAAATAATTTGTCTCTCCGTAATGGTTGAAGACCTGAAACTTCGTAGGTATATTGTCAGTAAAAAATAAAATTTTAAAATAATACCATTGCCATTGGCAAAATGGTGGCTATTTAAAGATTTCAAAGTTAAATAACTTTTAAACTAGTGGTTTTTTTATTATTTGTCTAGAACAGAGCTATCTTTTCTTTTATTTATAATTTTTCAATAAAACCACTGGTTTAAAAGTTATTTAACTTTAAAATTTTCAAACAACCGCCATTTTTCCAATGGCAAAGGTATTATTTTAAAATTTTTGGTTTTTACTGACACTAGTACAGCCAATATACCTACAAAGTTTGGGTTTCATGTCTTCAACCATTACGAAGAGGAAAATTATTTTCTAAAAATTACATACAGACAAATAGAAGAACAACCAAGCAAAATGGGACTATCCATTATATAATAAAAATTCTTTGTCTTGACCTGGTAAAATCTTGAGCATTTATTACGGGACATCCTGTATAGTAAGTTTTGGTTCGGTAAAAGTAAGCAACACACTAAAAATTTAACAAAAATGTATACCTATAATTCAATTTAAAATGTTCTATTTTCAACAAGTAGGTAAATACTGTTGCATATAAAAGATTTGATTTAAGTAAAAATATATTGTAATTTACATCAACAACGATTTTTGATTATTTACTTCTCTAATCGTATCAAAACAGAGATTACTGAAGCACTTTGACCCAAAAACTTGACATGTTAAAACACCGTATTTTGTTTCGGCCGTGTAAAACCTTTCGAGGATATATATATATATATATATATATATATATATATATATATATATATATATTTTCTGTTAAGTAATACAATCAACAGCTTTATTTTATTAGCATAAATAAGCAAGCGCAAAACTCCACTAATAAATGCGAACGAAAGTTTGGAAAGTATGGAAGTTTTTATATAAAAATTTAAAAAAACCAAAACTTTGTAAAAAAAACAACATATAGATTACTGTTTTCTAAAGTGTTACGTAATTTATTGTTAACTTCTTTCTCTTCTTCTTATCTTTGTTAGGCTTGCAAGCCTGTTTCATTCTAAATAATCTTTCCATCTTCTTCCTTGGGGCAAATTATCTTGTGCCAGTTTGGCTAATCTTGTTTCTATCATTATTGTTAACTTTAAAATTCCAAAACTATCGTTTAGACGGAAGGTAGGTATCTATTTGTATCCCGTTTCCTGTAACTAAATACTGCGCTCTCGGCTCTCTTTTCTTGAATCAATGATTGAATTCAGACTATAAACTCAAAATCCTCGAAAAAGAAGAAAAAGAAAATACGTTTTTGAAAAAATATTTTAAATAAAAGTTATAGATAATAAAATTTTCAACAATTTTCCTTTCATAACATTTTTGTATAATTTATATTCTTGAAGATACTGTTAAAACAATTGATTTTTTGTGATTGTCATACCTCAGTAATTACTCATCAGATTAAAATATAGTTTAAACAAAGGTTCTAGAAAATAAAATTACAAACAACTTTTATTTGAAGAAAAAAATGAGTAAATGATTATTTATACAAATATTCTAAAAATGGGAAAGTCTATGTTTGTTCGACAGATTATGCCCAAAATCTAATTAGGTCCACGCTATTATAAATAAGATCTATAATGCAAAGTTTTATAAAAATTAAATTAAATTAAAGGGGTATTGCCAGTTTTTGCTTTGAATACCATCGCAAAATTTTAATTTTATTTATAGGTTGCTTCACAAACACAACGTGATATTAGTTTTTATAATTTTTTTTCTGAAAAGTAACCTTATTATATTCCGATTTCATAAGATGGGTAGTTCCACATGGTGAAGTAAATAGGACAACTATTATGTGAATTATTTTTAAGTATGTACTACAGCATAGACTTAAACAGAACAGACCAAAATTTCAGTAAATGTTATTTTTATAACTACTTTTTTTATTTTAGATCGACAAGGAACACAGAGCAGGTAGATTACGATCAGAACTGTAAGATGCCTGCGCAGAAACTCATTTTAAAACTAGATAAAGATGCAATAATGGTTGGAAAATAACAGAGTTATTACTACTGCGCGCCCTAAAAAGTTTCCAGCTGATCCAAATATTGAACACATCGAAAAATATTAAAGTAAAAATTCTATTGAAAAGCTGTCATACTATTACTTATAAGTCATATATAAATTTCAAATTATAGTTACAATAATTATCTTTAGAAATGGAACAACTAATGCCCACTTTGGCTATAAGGTTATTGGAATATTAATTGCAGTCATTCTTAATACGACTAACAGCCAGGTTATACATATAACTGAACACCTTCTAACATTTCTCCTCTAGTAAATTCATACCACTGGGCTTGAAATTTTGAAATGCGTCATATCTTCTGTACAAGACTTTTTTAACAGTGTTTGTATAAAATTATTACTAAAACTATCAAAGACATACGATCTTTTATTTTAAAAAAAATGTTTAGGAAAACATCTTAATTTATTATGTAAGTTCAAAGATTATTCAAACGAATAATAATTTAAATTACTCAATTGTGATGTATAGTAAGTTTAAGGCATAAATGTATAATAAAAGTGGTTCCTCTTTTTTTTTAATTCCAACAAATAAAAATTATAAATTGAATTTTGTTAGAAACATTTTGTTATTGCGTTTGCGTTTATGTATTTGACTTTTATATTGACATTCGGCATAATATGCAGGACAAAACAAAAATTTCAAAGTTGACAAATACGTTTAAACTTTATCATTCTAAAAAGTATTTAAACTTTCCCGCCACACAATTAAATAACATTGTTATGGTACAAAATTCTTTGTTTAACAAAAAAATGCGACTTTTTTAAGTAGCTGTCAAGATAATTACATAAAGCACTTTCATTAATCTAAGCGTATTGTTATGTACACAACCACAATAAGCACACCACAAAAATGATTAATGAAAATATTTGCTTTTATGCCAATCACTATTCAGAACAACTTAATTTAATTAAAAGTGACGACTTAATTCTTTTTTTTTAACACGAACGACTTTGATTCGCGTTTAGAAAATAGCCTGCCACGTTTCAGTTATAAATTTGATGAACGTTAAAAGTGCTGAATACAAATCAATTTCATGCGTTGAATAATAATCTGAAATTATGTTCGCTATTTGTTTAATTAATCAAAAAGTTTCATTCCCTGGTTATAATTACTTAAATAATTTAAAGATAACAATCTTAGCTAAACATTTGAAGATTTCTCGTTATTAAACAAATAATTTGTGTACCTATACCTATTTTGTTACTTTAGTTACTTTAAAGAAATTAACATGAAAAAACAGTTTAATTGATGGTTTTTTTGTGTGATATTGTTAAACTTATACAGCGTCATTCCCAAAGTCCGCACCAAATGGGAAACTTCTTTTCGATAAAAAGTTATTCTTTATAAAAGTTTGTGCATCCTCTAAAGCTAAAAATGCACACAATGTGACGAAAGACGCAAGTCAAGAGTAAAGTGCCTTTATTTCAGTAAATATCAAAAAATACAATTTGAAAAAGTAGTTCTTCATTAAGATAAACATCAATATTTGAAGTCATGGCCATCTAGGATTAATTTAAATGTTTTCCAATTTTTTTAAAATGGTGGCTATAAAAAAAAGATTTTCTTTAAATAATAATTAAATGACATCGTGTATACAACCGTTTATTTAAAAGAGCTTCTAACTTACAAATTGCTTAATTATTGTGATAATTGTGGTCAATTTTTTTTTTCATTAGAAAAAACTTCAAAATTTTTAGTGCAAAAGTTCTTTTGATTTTTTGTTGACACCAAAAATTACGCGTCTTTCGTCACATTTTGTTGGTGCATTATTAGTTTAAGGGGAAGCACAAACTTTTAAGAAGAATAACTTTTATCGAAAAACCCATACTAAATAAGTTTGAGGATGACGCTGTATAAAATCATTAAAATAAAATTAAAAATTATACTTGCATTAGCAAGGAATTGAAAGCGTCAAAAGCCTTTAAACTTTCTTTCTGGTTTGATTTGTTAAAAAAATCGGTTGTATGCAGTAACGAGTTCAGGTAAGAAAAAAACTAAAAGCTAACAGATCATTGTTAATTTTTTTTGTTTAAATCCACATGTATATGATGTGTAATGGAGCATCGTAAATCCACATCAATATCCAAGAGGGATCATGGAAAGAAGAAAGTCGATAGTTTGCACACACTTCACTTTTTTAAATTTTTATAAAAAAATGAAATCATAGTTTTCACTACTTATTTATTAAATTATTTCAAAGAACCTAAATTACTATCAATACCTTACTGGATATACATACAGTAAAAATTGTTTAGTTTTCTTGAAATTGATTAAATTACTTTCAATTCAAAAATGAATAGAAAGTACGTATAATTGCGAAGGCGACAAACAATGGCAATTTTAATACTCGACTAAAACCTGAACTACATAGAGAAACAGTTTGGCTAGCAGACACTGTCCATCTCGAGGAGGAGGAGGAGGTGGTTTTAAATGTCGTCGAAAACCTGGCATTAACATAAGGATGAATATTGAGGCACAACCAACTTCATTCATAGCACGTTTTAGATAGTCACGGCTGTGAACTTTTTAACATTGCAAAAAAAGCTAAACGCAATATAATATGAAATTCCTGTCAACCAAATAAAACAGTAGCCAGTAATAATTGCAGAATTACGAACAGCACCTACATACACGTGTTTAATCATCATTGACTTAAATATTATTTAGTCTGTGTGTTTTATATTGCATTTTATATTGTGTTTGACTTCTGTAAATGTATTTGTATAACATAGTAACAGCAATAAACATTATTATTATTATTATTATTATTATTATTAAGGTGTAACTCAAACGAAAGTCTACAAAAATCACTGAGAATATCTACAAAATCTCAACCCGTCGTGCAGATGCATCGTAAACAAGCGAAATTAGTGTCCTCACCTCATGGACGGTTGCCATGTACCGGGTGTTTCACTAAGAAAGGTAGCTGGCTATGTCTTATGATCCGCAACACATAGACACTTGAAATAAAAATTTTTATTATAAATGTTGCCAAGACAAATTGCTGGAAATTATTTTCAAGTTTGTAGGATAACTGCTAGGAAGCGTAATTGTGACATCAAAATCTAATTTTCTCAAAAAAATGCCAAGCAAAGTATATCTATAAGTATAACTATTTTAATACTAAATTTTTCTGAATAAAAAAGTTTAATGTGTAATTTTTCTATGATTTAAAATAAAGTGGGGGAAACTTAAACTTTAAATTGGAAAAATACTCATAACTCCGGTTTGGCTTAACTGAATTTAGTGAAGTTTAACGATATCTGCTTACGTTTTACAAACGCAGCTAGAAGACGCTAAATTGAAAACATATATTTTACGAAATTTTTCGAAAAATTTAAATTCAATGATATATACCTTTACACATAATTAATTAGAGAAAAAAAGCCTAATAATTTGGTCAAAACAGCAAGTGACTATCTCTTTTCAAACCGAAGATATTAGCTAAAATATAAATAAAACATTGACTTAATACATTTAACGACCCAGCATTTCTTACTAGGTCGCGTTTCAAGATATACATTAAATTTATGAAGACATATCTGCAATACTTAAAGCCCATCTGCATAATTTGTACTTATTTTAAATAATTGAATGATATTGGATAAGAATGCGTAATAACTTAAAACTATAGTAATCCATTTAGCGTGTAGATTTGAATATTTTTGCTTACGCCAAAGTCAATCTTAAGCAAAAATTACGAAATCGAATAAATGATGCTGCCGAGACAATCCGCCAACACCCTGGTTTAAGCCGTGTTTCTGGAAAATCATAAAATCGCCGAGTTCAATTGTGTAAAGAAATATAGGAAATAACTTGGAACACGTGCTGCATTGTTATTTTAAAATGTTTTGTGTTGTCTTTATTTAAATTAACTTTCACAGACATCTAAAAAAACATTTACTAACATTTTTTTGGCTATTAGTTATTATTTCTAATTTTTTACAAAATAAAAGAAATTTTATACACATATATTAACAACATAATTCGGTTTGATGTTCGCAGCCTCCTATTTATTTTATTTTAAGAAAAATATACTATAAACGACATTCAAAGTGCTTCACGGTGAATGACCTATTAGACGTTATGGTAAAACTACAAATAAATTGAAATTGAAAATTTGCGCACATGGTGTTCAGGGGTGTTTTATTTAATGAAAATAATGACACGGTTGCAGCACTTCCAAGTATACCGAAAGTTGATGCAAACTTCTTTATGCAAGACTCATATTCTACTTAATATTTTAAGACAACTTTCAATAACATTTATTAACTCTAAAATTAATATCTTTTAAGTTATTTTGATGTTAAGAGAATATACAAAAACTAATTCAACTTGAAAGTTAACAACGCTCCCTATGTTAAAATGTAATAACTAATTTCTTTATACGTTTATGAGAGTTGGAACTTATGTGTGAATAAACGACAAATGTATCAAATTGAACAGGATGTTTAAAACAAGAGGTCACACTTAGACAACTTTAATGTTTATTTAGTCGTTTATCTTAAATGGAACATTCTGTATATTATAATATGGGAGGCTACTTTTTTTGATTATCTCTCGTCCTATACCAGCAGGTGTACCTATACCTAAAAAGTGTGGTTCTTGAGTTATTTTAAGTTCTTTCAGAAAATGATTAATCTATCATAAATATCGAATATAGTGTGCCATGATTATCAAATTTGTTAAAGTGGCAATACATTTAAGATTAATATCAATTAGTTAAATTGCTTAAACACCACAAAATATAAATAAAATAATTTCCGACAATATTGATAACGCAAATAAGAAACATAAGTGAAATGTGTGTCTAACCACATCTTGTGTAATCAGGGACACGTATGAATAATAACAAACTAAGTAATGCCAACAGATACTGTAACGACGGATGAATGTTTTAAATGCAAATCGTTATCTAAGCGATAACTTTAATGCAATTAACACTTGAGTCGATAAAGTCAAGTATTTCTGTACAGTAACATACACGCACTAAAGAACAACTGATGCGCATTTCGCTCTTATTATGAGCTCTTTAGAGGTGTAACTTAAGTGCGGTATACAACTGTACAAGAAGACGGTTGGTCTTTTAACCTCTTGTGGAGCAATGAACTGAAGTGAAATGTGTGTATAACGACATCTCGTGTAATCAGGGACACGTATCAATAGTAACAAACTACATACCAACCGATAACTGTTACGACGGATGAATGTTTTAAATGCAAATCGTTATCTAAGCGATAACTTTAATGCAATTACACTTGAGTCAATAAAGTCAAGTATTTTTGTACAGTAACATACACGCGCTAAAGAACAACTGATGCGCATTTCGCTCTTATTATGAGCTCTTTAGAGGTGTATACTTAAGTGCGGTATACAACTGTACAAGAAGGCGGTTGGTCTTTTAACCTCTTGTGGAGCAATGAACAGAAGTGAAATGTGTGTCTAACGACATCTCGTGTAATCAGGGACACGTATGAATAGCAACAAACCAATGCGCATCAGGTGTTAACTAAAAAAACTATTTGGAAACTAATAAACGTAACTTTTAATCAAATGAATGCTCAAAATGATTCCCATTTACGATTAAACATTTTAATACTTGGGTAAAACACAGGTTTCCGAATTTCCTCTAGATCCAATTCTTCAAATGCTTGTCTTACTCTCATTTCTAACTCTTCCCGTGTATTTACAGGGGTGTCATACACTTTGCTTTTTCTCTTTTTCCGAAGATGAGGTATGCTCTGGACCTCTATCAGCCCACAACCAAAAGGCCGCGAAGTCCTTCCCTTCTTGCTTAAGGATTTTGATATGCCCAAATGTGATGGTTACGTCTATTGAAGATTCCTTCGTAGAAATATTTTGACTCATCAGTCCAGATAATTTTTTTCTCAAAAAGTCATTATCTTCTTGAGTTCGAATTAAAATCATGTCATAGAACTGAGTTCTGTAGGTTGCATCTCTTAGATGTAATGAATGCACCCTAGTATACTTATAATTGTGCATTTTATACTTCTATAAAATTCTCTCTATAGAGGAATAAGACATACCTAAGTAGTCATGCACGGCGGTGTAAATGGAAGCTCGTGAATGTGCTTCAAAATACGTCAGGACAGTTATTTGATTATTTTTATTAGCAGTAATTGAACTAAGACTTGTTTTCGTTGTTTTAAAAGTGCTAAACCTTAATTCTTTTGAATTTCTTTTCATTCATACGTGGAACATGAAGATTTAATTCAGTGAATCTTCTACATGTTCTACTAAGAATTTTGTTGCATTCTTCGTGGATATAAAATAAATTTAATTAATGTTCGATCGACTAATTATTTTGCATAATTATTTACAGAAGCAATACATTGAAAATAATGTAGTAAAAATTCTAATGACAATATTTATTTGTTTTCAATGCCACGCTGTACTTGATATTTACGATCAATTAAACATTGTTTTAATGTACTTAAAATAACTCAAGAATCTCACATTTTAGTTATAGGGAATGTTGCTATAGGACGAAAAATAATCAAAAAAGGAAGCCTATCATGTTACAATATACAGTATGTTCTATTTAAAATAAATGACTAAATGAATATTGAAGTGTGACCTTCTGTTTTGAACACCCTGTACATTTGAAACATTTTTAGTTTATTCACACATATGTTCCAACTCTCTTAAAAGTATAAAAAAAAATTAGTTATTAGAATTTAACATAGGATGCGTTTTTAATTCTCAAAGTAAGGTTAGTTTTTGTATAATATTTTCTTAACATCAAAATAACTCAGTTTTAATTTATTAGTAGTTTCACCATAACGTATAATAGGCCACTCACCGTGAAGCACCCTGTATATTTGTAAATAGCGTGTTAAACTACATATTGACGTATGCCAAAGTTTTGATAGTGAACTTTTTGTTTCAAATAACACCTTGTATATTTTTTGATGGATGTAAGGCATCTTTTCTCCGTTCAACAACTTAAAAAGTTATAGGTACAGCAGTTATATTGTAGGTACATTTTTTGAGAAAAATAGCGCAGTAGGTTATCGTTACGATTACGATTTTTATTTAAAAATTGAACATTGTTGTGTACTCAAATACAAACTAATTAATATATTCTAAATCAACACAGTTAGGATTTTATAAAAATGTATAACTATACCTTGTACTCTTTCATACTGTCACGTACCTGAAACAAAAAAAAAGAAATTATATACATTGTAAAACAATGAAACAAACAATTTGGTATATTTACGATACGTACGACATTCATTAATGTTCGTTCATTCGTTATTTACGTCATCATAAGGAAAAAAAATCATAGAAAGTGAAATATTATCAACATACTGACATCGATTCAATTTATAGTGACAAATCCTACACGACTAGAAATAAAACAAATCTGCACAAAAACCTTAAAAGTTGATGACGTAAGTAATGTGAATTAATGGATGCACTGGACTCGTTCTCGAAGGTAAGTAATTTTGATTTAAATGTTCATAAATATGAATTTATACGAGTATAATAAAACAATAATTACATTAGTGTTAATCAAAATAATTAATGATTGAAAGTGTATCTTGTCAATGTTGCGTGGATTATTATTATTACCAATTCATGTCAATTCTATTGTGTTTGGTTACTAATTGTTTTGTATATGATTTTGAGTAATTACTAAAGTAAGCAGACATAAAATTTGTTACTTGCTATTACAATGATTTCGTCAACTGTAAATTTTAATAACAACATTTTTTTCTTGCAACCAAAATTCTTTATTAAAATATAATGTAAACATCTCTACCGCAATCTCCACAAATGTACGTAATTTGTAAAAAGGAATGATGACTTAATAAAACTAATTCTTATACTTATTTAAATACAGCTGTTTATCAAAACATTGCCTTAAGATATAATTAAAGGGATATCTGATTGTTTAAACATTTTGCTCAAAAAATTGAAAAAAAATGTTTGATAGAAAAAAGTTGTTCAAATAAAAGTGACCGAAATAAAAACTTGCAACCAATATTATAACGTTTTAGAAAAACACAAAATAAAAGTTGTAGATAATGCATTTTGATTATAAAATGTGCCACTTTATAGATTAAAGTTAGAAAAATTATCACAAAGAAATTTTGTGCTTCACAATTTTTGATGCAATAAAATTAATAATAACAGAATAATTCTTTATTTCTGCTAAATATAATAAAATCATTTACAAACGTCAGCTTGTTAATATAAATTGAAAAACTATTTAAAACAATGTTTACGATTCAAAAATTCATCTAAAGAATAAAAGGCATGCTTTAATAAATACAATTTTAATTTAAGTTTTAAATTATTTAAACAAAGTTTCCTAGTTTCTATGGGAAATAGAATTAAATATTTGTCTGACTGTATATACAAAACTATTGCGCGTTTTGCTTAAACGATAGTAATTAAAAACTAAATCGTCATTTTGACGGGTATAATGTTTATGTATATCCGACCTTACTAGAAGTTGTTGTTCTATTTTTTACAAAGAATATACAATTAAGAATAAATATACAGGGTAAAGTTAAGATTTTAAATTTAATGAAAAGATTTCTACAATCTTCTCTATAACCAAGATCACCTAGTATTCGAACTGCTTTACGTTGTAGAGCAAAAATCTTTTTTGCAGATGCCGAATTTCCTTATACTAAATTACAATAATTAAAGTGAGCCTGTATTATAGCAAAATACACTAATTTTAAAACATCCTCAAACACATTATCGGCTAAACGACGTAATATAAAAACATTGCGATTGATTTTTTTTGATATGTTGTATAAAACTTAGTTTTGAGTCTATCGTAATTCCTAGAAAATTGACATCGCTAATTGCATTGGTTTGAATATTTTTGAGTGAAAGAAACGTTTTAGTTGTTTTGTTTTTATTTAGGTGTAGTTTGTTGATATTGCACCACTCCTCTACAGATAATATTAACTGTTCGGAAACGTTTAAAAGTCTTCCTTCATCTTCACCATCTATTACGATAGTTACAGGTTTAATGGCAAATCATTAATAAAAATCAAAAACAGTAGTGGTTCTAGAATTGAACCTTGTGGTATTCCCTTATCTATAATTAATTGTGATGATGTGACATTTTTAACACGTACCACTTGAGTTCTATTAGATAGGTAAGATTTTATCATATCCAAACTGACCTGATCAGAGTTATATAACTTTTGTAATTTGCTTGATTGGATGCGATACACAGTCAAAAGCACGACTTAAATCTAAAAATATAGCTAATGAGTGCTCGCCTCTTTCAAAACAATTCAAAGTACGCTCAACAAAAGCAGTGACTGCATCACAAGTATTTTTCTTTTGTCTAGTCTAAACCCATACTGATTAACATGAAATATATTCTGACTTTCAAAATATGAATTTATTTGATTGTATATAGCACGTTCAAAAATTTTTGACAGTATAAGTATAGACATTGGTCTATAGTTTTGGCAATTAAATTTATCACCTTTTTATACAAAGGAAGTACTGCTGCTTTTTTTAACTTATCGGGAAATATTCCGTTAATAATTGATAAATTAATTAATTTGGTCAATGGTGCAACAAACAGACTAACATTTTTCTTTATTACCTTAGTGCATATCCCAAATATATCTCTTGTTTGACTATTAGAAAGTGAACATATTATTTGTCTGATTTCTACTTCTGAAACAAGTTTGAAAGAAAATTTACAATTTAAATTATTTTTAACAAGAAAATTTTGTAGGAGCTGTTTTTGAGTTGAGTGTCTCATTGTTTGTAGTGTTTCCTATAAAATATTGATTAAATACGTTAACGTCAATATTAATTTTGTTATTTTTATCTTGCGCTTCTGATCTAAGAGAATTAACAATTTGCCACATAGTTTTATTGTTGTTATTTGATTTTTTATATATCTCTCGTCAGCTGAACGTTTAGCTTTTATAATTGACTTTTTATAAAGAGCTCTTAACTGATTTCTAGTTTTTAACAAAAAAGGACATTCATTAGTACGATACAGAGTACTAATATTTGCTAGCTTAATTCTAAGTTTATTTAATTCAGAATTCAACCAGTTAATGGTATCGTCGGTAACACGAGTTCTTAATATTTATTGCGGAAAAGCAATAAGAAAAGCTTTCATAAATTTTGAAAAATAAATGTTGAGTTTAGTCTCAAAATCAAGGTTTTCTAAATTTAGATAATCCCAATTGCAATTATTAAGTGTATAAAATAATGAACAACGTCTCCTAGTTGTAATAGGTCTAACAATTTTGTTTATAAATTTAGTACTGGGAGTTTTAGCAAAAATTCACTGCGCATTCGAAAGATTGAAAACAAAAATTTATAAAAATATTATCCAAACAATTTGTTTTTCTAGTAGCTGAAAATACAGTTTGGCAAAAGCCATGAGAAGTAAACAATTCACATAAGTCTACGGCATTCTTGTCATTTGGATTATTGAATTTTACATTGAAATCGCCTACAATTATGATTCTATTAATTACAAAAACCGTCATTACTAAAACACTAATTAATCGGCTAATTAAATAATTTTATTTAGGAGTTTAAGTTAGTTTTGTACAAAAAGCATTCCAAAAGTAAAATTAAACTCAATAACTTTATAAGCATTTAAACAAAGTTCAGTAGCCAGTTCACTTAATATTGCATTTTTTTTTAACAATTTAATAAAAGTGCACTTAAAACTTTTTTTACTATTTGATAAAAACTGTATCCTGAGTATATGTGAAAACGCTTAATCCGCAAATGAATGACCCTAGATTTAAAAACGTTTTAAATTAAAATTCTATTTGCTTTAACGCTTTAGCAAGTACGATATTCTCATCGCATAAATTTTGATAGCTGCTTCTCCAGCAATTACTTGAATTTTGGCATTACACCAAAAATACTTTGGCCTCTATTCCAGGTTAACTAAATTATTACCCAAATATGTGGGTACCTATTTCAGCTGTAAAACCATATTATTTTCATGTGCGCCAACGTTAATTTATATTTTAATTTTAAAACACGCAGATATGTATTTACCAAATGTATTGATAAAGTTTCCTTTTCGCGTCATCCAAATCGTAGATATTCGACGAATGAACAATTTTGGAGCAATTAATGCATTCTTTGAATAGGGTAAATACTAAAAAGGATTAGAATAGGATATCTTCGTCATTATAAATTGAAACGATAAGTACTTATAATAATTCAAGAAAATTTGTATTCAACGAGAACTTCTTTGCAATTTATTGACAAGTTGAGACTCGACTAATGCTAAAAACGTGTACTGTGAAGACGAGAAAATATGCTCTTTTCTAAAAAATATATTTAGAAATGAAGTTTATGGTTTTTTTTATAAAATATTACCTTATAAACATTATAAATGTATTTTTGTTTTTGTATAAATCTTTAATTTTAGCGTACCTTGTTTGATTAATACTTAAGCGAAAGACAATCCATGCAGAATTTACATGATGTGGAACCATTAGGCAGTATCTGTAATTTGCAAATTGCGTGTTCTTGTTTCTTCCTAATTATTGTTACATGTGATCATTTTTCATTTATATATTTTTAGACAAATATAATGTTTATTAAGTTTCATTTTAGTATGTAGCACTCGAAACGACACATTAGACAATTACTAACCATACAATTTTATTAGTTTAATTTTAACAAAATTAATTTCATTTAAAAACATTGGTTAGAACACAATTTTAGTGAGGTCAACAAAGACCAAAGTAAATTATTTAATATAGTTGAGGGTTTGTTAAACAGAAACACAATAAAGAACTTTCTCTGTCATGTAGTGTACACAAAGTCTTAACTAAATATACCTGTGAAACGCTTTTAAGTCAAATGTTATTTGAAAGCAAAGTAGTTTTTTCTTCTGTTATTTGTAGTTACGTAATTTTAATTTTGTTTTATGAAGACAATTTACAGTTGGAAGAAAGACAACAACAAAGTGCTTTTGTAATACAAAGCCCTCTAGAATTTAATAAGCTAGTAATCTGTCTGACAGCTCAGTAAAAGGCTTGCTCTTGTTTGCGACGTTTAATAACATTTTATTAAAACTAATTTTTGGGTGTTTTACCAAAAGATATTTAATGTAAATGTGATACTTTTAGAACAATAACATTTCACATAAAACGCAATATTATTCTTATTGAAATTGTACAGGGTTATTTATTGTAAATTACAAACCCCTTATTATTGTTATTATTGCTTGTAGAAACAAAAGTTATACATGAAAGTGGTATGGTTCTAACTGAATTTTATTAAAATGCCATCAATAGTTTAGTTACTCGCCGTTTACAGGGCGCAACAAAAATATGATGTATTTTTAATGTAACACCCTATATATTATTATATTTTTAAAGAAATCTTTTTTTTCTAATTTTAAAAAATATATGTTGTCTTTATATTGAGCCGTTATTGAGTTATTAATCGTAGAATATCACAGTATCATATGAAACCATCAGCAGGACATTAAAAGTAAGCTTGGATTTTAGCTATCTGCTTCACTATAAACGATTTTGGTAATTTAATTAATAAAATGTCAATTATCAAACACAACATTTGTCATTTAAATGGCTTACTTTGACAATATTAACAATTCCGTATTAAGTAACTGTGATATTCTACGATTAATAACTCAATAAGGGCTCAATATAAGGACAACATATTATATTTTTTTGAAATAAAAAAAAAAGATCTCTTCAAAATTTAATAGTATACAGGGTGTTACATTAAAAACACATCATATTTTTGTTGCGCTCTGTAAACGGCGAGTGACTGAACTATTGATAGCATTTTAAGAAAATTCAGATAGTACCATACAACTTTCATGTATAACTTTTTTTTTCTACTAGCAATAATAACGATAATAAAGGGTGGGTAATTTATAGTGAATAACCATGTACAGTACATGCGTATAAAATTAGGATTGATTGAAAACCTCGGGGAAGAAGTGGTCTAGCTTCTGACAGATAGGAGAAGTCGTGGGTTCCTGGATAAACGACGGGATTCTATTCTTTAAAGTAAATGGTTACAAAAAATCCTAAGTAATAGGCGCCAACTGATAAAACAATTAAAAAAAAAAGATAGCAATATTTACTACACACGGGATGATGTGCAATTAATTATAAATTAACAGTGGAGTAGAATGCAATTACAACATTACACTCTCCCCCCACCAAATGAAAAACTGCATAGATTATTAAATGTCAAAACCAATAAACTGAAAAATAATTTCGCACCTATGAACTACATAGGGACTATATTATGAGAAAAATAACTAAAACCAATTACATTGATCAAGAAAACCTAAAAACAATGAAATGCAAGAACAAAATAGTGCCGGATCAACATGATAACCATTGTCTAAGACGTCTAAGTGAACTGATTTATTATAACATTTTCGATTATGGAAGTACAATTTTCTCGTAATACTACCATTCTGACAAAAACGTGAACATATTCCAAATGACCAAAGTAGAAACATGACACAGATTTCCTCCAACCGAATAAATGATTCAGGTTCATTTGTTTGAATACTTTAACCTAGGATTAATCCGAATGCTATGTATGTATGTCACCAACTTTAATGACGTCTTAATGCTTATAAAGAAAAAACATTGGTCAGGTCCATGGAATACCTTATAGCGAGGTATTAACGAACCGCATGTTCAGATTCGCAACAAGTTGAGGGTAGTACAGGCGAATTACTTGTACCCCTTCTGATTTATAAGAACGCAATCTAGATGGAAGCATGCAAAACCCAAAGATTTAGCTTTCCTGAATATATTATATTGAGCACAAGACCTACAGGTTTGCCAAACAACCCACTTCCTTAGAAAGATTACTCAGTTGTGGAATAAATAATAAATAATGGCTGATAATCTATAAGAAAAAATTGAAAATTAATAAGGGCGAAAGTTCAAACTCTAATAACCTAAAATTAAATCGATTTGGACGTAGGATTTATAAGATCCCTCAAAACTAATTGAGAATGATAAACTCTTTAAACTATTACTTTTAAACTAAATATATGAATAAATAGACTCAATCAAGATTTGCTTTCAAATCTTTAACACGGTAGATACCTATATCTTTACAATTCTTATCGATGCAAGTTTCTTTGAAAACTTATCAGTAGAGCTGGATAATACATAATTTTTTTTTCACACAGTGCCACCTTTGTGAAAAGTGAGTAGTCGTTTGCGTAAATTATAATGAGTTCTTTGTTGTTCATACGCCACTTTCAACCTTGTCACTACTTTAGCATGAAGTTTGTTCACGTTATGAATATCAGCGCTAAGTTTATCGCAATCTGCCAAAACCATATCTGTAGGTTCTGTTTGAAACGATTTGCCATAATAATCACCACTATTTGGAACGGATGTACCAAATGCTAAAAATGACGAGGTACATCCTGTCACCTCATGAACAGCATTTCGTATAGCGTGTGAAAATTTCTGAACATACAAATCCCATGATTGATGATCATCTTCTACGAATGACCGCAAACAAGTACTTATAACACGATTAGTACGCTCTACTGGATTTGGCAGTGGGTGGTAATTAGAATTGTAACAAATTTTTTTAACTTTGTATTCAGCTATTAAATCTTTAAAAACTTTATTAGTAAATTCAGTGCCATTATCACAGATAATAAATTGAGGAATACCAATTTTTTATTCTATTAAATTTAAAACGAGATTATGTTTGTTAGCCACATACTTAAAAATAATATCATCCTCAATTTTAAAAAAAGGATATCCGTGTGGGTGAGAGCTAATTTTAACTATAAGTTTTAGGTACCAATTATCTTGGTCAGATGAATGAATAGATGTTAAACGAACATTTACAGGTGCTCGAGAATGGGTATCTGCTACAACATTGAATTTTTCTTTGCGATGTTTAATTATAAAGTAACTGTACACTCCAGCGGGTCAAACAACCTGCAGGGGTTTGAATAGTGCTTAGCCACTTCAATTATCGGTGACAACGGTAAAACAAGTGCCTTCAATATAAGGACAAAACTTTTGTACACTAAAAATAATTGCCAAATATTCCTTTTTCAGGGCATGGTAATTACGTTCCATTTTATTAAGCGATAGACTAGCATACGTAATAATATATTCATCCTTTTCTTCACCTTGAACTAAAATAGCACCCAAACCAACATCTGAAGCGTCAGTTTGTATTACAAAGGGCTTGAAATAATCAGGAATATCTAAAACTGGATCCGAGACTAATAACTCTTTTACGCTAATCATCATTGCTATTTTATTAAACTCAAAATAGGAGAAACAATAGTAGAAAAATTTGGAATGAATCTCCGATACCAACTAGCGAGACCAAGAAAACTTTTTATTTCTGTAGTGGTTTTTGGGATAGCATAATCTACAATATGCAGCAACTTTGTCTGGATCAGTTCGCAATCCGTTACTGTCAACAACAAACCCTAAATATTTTAATGATTCTCTGTAAAATTTGCATTTATCAAAATTAACGGTTAATCCGGACTCTTTCAAACGATCACAAACCGCCATCTTTTTTGGTCATTCCAATTGTACGGTGTTAAGTGTCTCTCCGACATGGATTTCTCAATGCTACTTATCCACGTGGTCCTTGATCTTTCCTTTTTTCAATTTTCTCTTGGAAACCAGTGTATGACTTGTTTCGGTATTCTTTCCTTTTCCATCCTTTGTACGTGTCCATACCAGCATAACTGTTTTTGTTTTATATCTTCCGTCATTAAATCTTTGACATTCATAATCTTTTTTCATTCTTTCATTTCTTACTCTATCTAAGCGTGATATCGCAGCTGCAAACGTACTGATGTGTTCTTTAAATGTAGGGGAAACAACAATAATATTGTCCAAGTAAACAAAGACAGTTTTAAATTCAGGTCCAAACAATTGATCCATAAGACGTTGAAGAGTTTGTGGACTATTATGTAAACCTAAAGAAAGCGCAGTAAATTCAAATAATTCGCGTCTGGGAACCGTAAAAGCTGTTTTTTGCAAGAATTTTGAGACAGTGGAATTTGTCAAAAAGGTTTTCTTAAGTCAGTGGAAGACAAATATTAAGCATCTCTTAATCCATTTAAAATATCACTTACATAAGATAGAAAGTAAGCATCAGGTTTTGTAACACTATTAAGTCTTCTTCCATCAAAACAAAATCTCAAATCGCCGTTTTTTTTTTAACTAAAACAACAGGACTGTTCCATGTTGAAAAAATTTTCTAATAACACTTACATTTAACATCTTATCAACTTCTGAGTTTACTTTCTCTAACATAGCGGGAGATAAATGAAAATATCATTGTTTAATAGGTGTATCACCAGTCTCTATAAAATGTTCAACTAAGTTTGTGCGACCCTACTTGCCTGGTGCAATAAATTAAAAATGATCAATAACCTCTTCAAGATGTTTAACTTCATCAAAATTTAAATCAACTCAAGATGTAATGGAAGAATCAACGAACAATCAATGGTATTTGAGACTAAAACGGAACTATTCCTCATAACGCCATAAACCGTGAAAACTCACTTAAGGGTTCCCAAGATACTTTGATTAGTACCGCCGGCAAACTTAACAATTGGTCCAGTATAAGATTCAGTAATTTTTAAATTTAGTCTTTGAATTAAGGGTAATCCTTATTTTCCTAATATAGAAACATTTGCTCCTAGGCCTAATAAAGCTAAAACTTTTTTATTTCCAACACGAACTATAATATACTCACGATTATCAGAAAATGGATGTTGAAAAGTACTACAAACAAAAGAAGTAGGTTTGCAAAAAGTTTTAACTGTCGATAACCAATTTTTACATTCGCCACTATCAGCTTTAATACGATAAGGGCATTTACGAGAACAGCTGAATTTTAGCAACACCCGTCGTCGTTTTTTGAACATCGTGGACAACTTAAAAAAGTAACATTAAGAGTTCCATAAATGTAGCAAAATGTACACCTCTCTTCAGAACACGTGAGATTTAAAAATTTTAGGTTTTGTTTCAGAAAAACTAGATAATGAATTTATTTTAACTTTAGCTGAACAACTTGGTGTAGCCAAATCAGCTTCTAAAAGAATTCATTGAAGGAACATGAGAAGAAAACAAACCCCATTTACGTTTTGCTTCTTCAATTTGTTTATAAAATGAAGTTATTTCTTCAACATCAGTTATACTCATATATATCATCTTTTCTGAATAAAGAAGTAATAAATTTGAACAAATGGTTTGTAATTTCTTTACTGAAAAAATGGTTCAGATAATAATAAAAATAATTCAGAGGAGGTTCATGCGGTGCCTTAATTGTATCTGCAAATTTAGCTGATTTATTAACCTCAACTTGTTTTGGAAGTTGTAAATTTGAAGATAGGACCGAAATTAGATTAGGATCTAATGTATCTGAAGAATCAAGGATTTCCCGTATATTCTTTTGGAAAACAGCAAACTTTCCCTTAACTATTTCAGTTACTTCTAAACAAGTGTAATAATCTAATCGTGGCTTAAAATGTTTTAATCTAGCTGAAATACCTTCTGCCAAATTAGTATTTAGAGACAAAATAAATTCTTCAATTTTACTTTGTAAAATAGTAATTTGAGTAGCATAAACATCAAGTTCAGTCGCTAAATCTAATGTAAAATCGTCGTAACTATTGAATAAAGACGGTTATACTTTCCTCTATAAAAATGTT
Source organism: Abscondita cerata (assembly GCA_030710515.1). NCBI lineage: Eukaryota > Metazoa > Arthropoda > Insecta > Coleoptera > Lampyridae > Abscondita > Abscondita cerata. The sequence continues at coordinate 250,161 of JALBCR010002676.1, read as the reverse complement.
TGCGCATAACGTATAGTCTGGGTGTCCACCGACATAAAGTACCATTTTATAAATAACCAGCTATAAGTTTTTGAATGGCTTAATTACGTGTAATCCGACAAGATTTTTCTATCGTTTTCTCAAAAGTGGGACATTTCCTCATAATCTCGTCTGAAAGACGCATTCAATTTTAAAGCATGTTTTAATTAATCAATTTTGAAAAAATCAGATGGTTATCAATACATTTTTTAGACTTAAAATTTTAACATGTTTGAGTTGGTGGACGGCTCAAAGTTTTTGTCGGACAAATTTCTTTTTGCGCATTTCACTAATTTTTCTTGCCATTACTTTCTTTAAATGTGGGTTATCAACAAAATTTAAGGGAAAACGTCTTCCAGGGGAGATTATGAAAAAACGCCCCAGATTCAAGAAAAATGATAGAAGCATCTTGTCGGACTACACGTAATTAAGCCACTCAAAACTTACAGCTAGTTATAAATGATACTTTGTGTCGGTAGGCACCCAGACTATTACCGCATAACATCTACACTAGAATCAGATAAACTAGTGTGTCGAACTTTTAATTTCCATTTTAAATCTTCGGCTGTTAACCGATTTTTTAAACCTGCTGCTGATACAGGCATGATTAAAGATTGTTTTTAATAAAATTAAAATATCAAAAACAAAGTTAAAAAGGAATTTAAATTAACAATATAATAGTGCAATCAAAACTTAGATGATTAAAATGGTTAAAATGTCTGTCTTCAATTTCAGTTTCAAAATCGAGCCCCACGTCGGGCGCCAACTTCGTGTAGCATTACTTACATATTAAAGTGCACAGAGCCCTGAAAACTTGGCCTTGTATATTAGCGTATCCATCATTTTATATGTAATAATAAGATTGTGACTGCTTCTTTTTCTATGAACGCATCCTAGTAAAATATACATTTGTGATGAAAAAATCAATTGTAAATTTATGCTGGCCAAATCAAAATAATGACGTGTTACGTAGCTTGTAACGCTAACTGCTTATAACTTGTTTCGTAAATTACTATAAAAGTTAAGCTTATATTTTTCTTTTTAATAGAAACATTTTCACCTACACAATTTTGTGTTAAAATTGTTTTGCTATAATTTCAGTATTTTTTTTTAACTTTGATAGGATCTGAATCTACGTTTCTACATTTGTATTTCTAAACTATAACAATAAGTATCCAAACATATAGGTAATTTGTGTATTTTTCATCAAGCAAAATACGAATCCACATTTCTCTTAATTATTCATAAATTCAAGAATTCTTCCATGTTTTTAAACACATCGACAAAAGCATTATTATTGAATTGATGGAAAGGTAAACATTCATTCATTTTTTCAATACTTTCTCTGACAGCAAATTTCAAGAGTCAAAGTAAACAAATTACTAATTAATTAAGGAAACAAATACTGAAACTTTTGCAATCGATAGAGGAATTTTGTACTAATTTTGTTCTGAATTGAATAGTAATTAATTAACAGTTGAATCGTTTACTTTAATAAACAAAACTTCTTCGGTTACAGAACTAAAAGGAATTGCATCCTACAAAGCCTACACTTATTCTAACGTATTGTTTAATTTTCAGTTATAATATAACACGAACTTAAATTATTTCTTAACATTTTTTAAGATATGGTTATTTTTGTATCTAGTGCGCAAAATGCTACTTTGGTGATCACCAAAGTATTTCGCGCATGAGATGCAAACAAAAGTTTTTCTACAAACGTCAAAAATATTGTTCTAAAATAAGTAATATGCTTAACTTAATATGAAAAATAGTATTGAACTGGCTTAAACTGGTTAAATTAGGTAGTGTAAAATTTTCTCACAATTTGAAAGCTTTATTATTGTTATACATTAATAAATAAATGATTTCTTGGATTTTTGCTTGATTGAGGAACATAAAGGTTAAAATATAAAAATCCTTTCAAAATCTAAATACAATTAAAAGCATACACTAAAAATAATTAAACTTAGTAGCCCCGCTTTCCATAACCAAAATAAAAATATTCTTCTAAATATCTTAAAAATAATAATTACCGGAAACAACTGACCCAATTAATATTAAAGACTAATCGACCCATTACATACCAGGACAATAATATTAACACTTCACTCATTGAAAAACAATACAATAAACTCATAAATGTACCTGGCTTATCAGAACAACTCATTAGATTACTCAAAAATGATGAATTTATAATTACACGATACAATAACAATACGATTTATAAAGACATATACTCAAAACTGAAAGAAAGACTATGGACATAGACAAATCTGGAGTTACATATAAATTGGAATGCGAAAACTGCCAGAAGGTATATATTGGACAAACAAAACAAAAATTAATAAATAGAATTAAAAACCATAAATATAATTGTAGTAAGGCTAGCGAAGAAACAGGTCTTGCATTACATTGCACCAAGGAAGGCCACAATTTTAAATTTGACGCCCCGGTAATTATAGATATCGAACCTAATTTAAAAACACTTGATTTCTGAGATGATTTACATTAACGTATACAAAAGTAATGTCAACTTTTATACAGATACCAGTAATCTCAGTAATATGTATAATCACTTAATCTCCACTATAAAAATTAAGTAAAAACAAACTGATAATTAATTTTATTACTTAAAATTTATACCTTAAAATTACTTAAAAAATTACCTAAATTAAGACCACCACCAAACTAATATTACCTTAAAAAACTACTTAATTAATACCACCACCAAACTAACATTACCTTAAACTAACCCTAATAACTAAAACATATAAAAATTAAAAGGAATTCTAAATTATCAGCAACCTTTAACCTGATCATGGTGACGTATGTTATCTGTAAAAGCATTCATTGTAAAACTAAATTCTGCACCATTTACGTTGTTCGTCATAGTATACGTTTGATCCCGAGTTTTTTACAATTTTATATTTATAATTCAATTAATGACAAACAGTGATACTAGTTTATAAGTTTTATAATTTTTGTTACCTATATGATTCCATATTTATTACGGTGCTATTGTTTTATAACCGGTCCAGTGAGATCAATCTGGGTTGCTGCTTTTGTAAACTATTTTTCAGGTGAGACACCAAATGTTAAACCTAGTAATATATTAATTAACGTTGCGATAATTATCTGTGATAAGTTTGTTTAAATATTACCTTAATCTTTTTTACCGAATGTGAACCAACTAACTACAAATTCTTGTTTTCTTTTTCAATTAAAGAGCCTTGAGAAAGACCAGCCTTCACTGGTCGAAACGTCGGCAATAATGAAATACTAGTTTCATTTCAACCCCATTACATTCTCCTACGAGAAGGTCCACTGCGTGAAAACTAACCATTACTAATAACCATAGAGGAGTTCATCGAGGTATAAAATCCCATATAATGCAGTGTGCGAAGTAAGTATTTCGCACACTACTTCGCGCACGGTGTCATGGTAACGAAGGAACCTTGTCATTTTTTGACGTTTGTAGAAAAAATATATTTATCCACGACTAATGCATAATGTTGTTATTTGATTGCAGAGCAAATTAATTAAAGAATAAACGTAAACGTAAACTGAAGTTTTATTGTAAATTAAAACAAACACAGAAAATAATGTGATTTAACATTAATAGGAATGTATCTAAGTCTGTTTGTTACCAAAAACAACGGTTTTAAATTCTTTCTTTAATTAATTATAATATTAATTGTTTAAGCTACAAACAATCGGTTTTTAAAATTTTATCTTGTAAACCACTAAATATTTTCAATCAGTTCTGTACATACAGGGTGAAGTACAACCAACTAATTACACTGTAGCATTAAAACGACAAATAATATTAATCTTAAAAGATGCATATACGAGATAATTGAGACCACATTTTAAACATAGTTGATTGTACAGATGCTTCAGAAACACGTACCATATCAAAGTTAGATTATTTTAAATGGAATAACCTGTATTTTTTCAATTTTTGAATTGTACGATCAAAAATAATATATACTTTAACATGATCATCTACTTACTCCATTTCGAAGATAAATTGATCCTACCTGATTTGTAGACCCTCCAAAAAATACAATTACTTATATATAAGAACAAACAACTTTACTTACACCACCTTATAAGAGCTTTCAACATCCTTTGCAATATTTATTATATCTTAGATGCCAGGGTGTTTTAATGCTGCCTCATAACACTAACGACTTAAAAGTTAAATAATTTGCTAAACTTAAATAGAACACCCTGTATTTCTGTAGCTTGTTAGAAGCTGAATTAATTGTGGAAGCAACACTAAGATTGTTTATTTTTTGTTGAATTTAAGATGATATTAGGCGGCAGTATCGATTTTAATTTTGACGGATTGGTCTATGAGCTTTAGACGAATCCGTCAAAAACAAAACCGATACTGCCAACAAAATATCATCTTAAATTCAACCAAAAGTAAACCAAACAAATCAATGTACCAGGTGACCCAATAAGACTGTTCCTGTCCATATCTCGGGAACCGTTCGTCGTATGACTTTGGTGTAAAAAATATTAGTAAATCGGCCTTGAAGAATTGCAGGAAAACATTATCAAGTTTTAAAAATGACCACCAGAGGGCGTAACTGCCATCTTAAATTTTTAAATTGCATTTTCTACAAATTTCGCATAATAAACAAACAATTTTTTTCACATTTGTAAAGAGAATCAGTTTATCTATCATTTTCGTAAAAGAAAGTTCAGTTATTTCAAAACAAAGATGGCGGGGGTGTTCAATTGTTTTTGCAATAACCTGCTTTAACTTCTTAACGGTTTGACCGATTTTAACAAATTTGGTATCGTTGAAAAGAGGTAAATAGGTATACTATATCCAAATTCGAATATGTTAGACCATATATTTTGGAACCATTTATAAAGATTTTAGTAGGTATAATATAGTTACTTTACGGAATTCTTTTTATGAAATGGTCTGTGGTTCTAAAAAACCGTTTTTTAATAAAACCCATAAAAGGAAAAAAAAGGATCTAATGGCGACCCAGGTGTTCAAAATGGCCTCCGTTATTTTGGATACACATCTGAAGACGCTGATGTGTTGAAAGAACAGCATTCTCAATTGATGTTAATTCTATCCCCCCGATTAACTTGACCAATTGTTCATTTATTATAATTATTAATAACTATAAATAAATAATATCATCTTGTAAAATTAGATACTTGATATTTGTTAAGCTAAATACATAGATTTTTGTGTAAATTATTATGAGATATACGATTATTATAATTTTTGTTAACTATAGTACATAAATGTAAGAAGTCCGTTTTTAGATTAGCGCATATATTCTGCTAATACGTACGAATATACTTTGGTCTTTGTTACACGTATTGTATAAAGAAGACAAAAGATATAGAATGTTTGTTACTGCGGGCGGTGAACTAACACATACATCCTACGTTGAAATAAATTTTCCATTTAAGTACCTGTATTAGAAGAAGACGGCATTATAAAGCGGCACGTTGCACCTACTACAAATATCGACCGCAAGATATGATGATCCAGTGGTACTACAAATTTTATTTTTATTTTTCTCAAATCGTACCACATAAATGTTATGCAGGTAAGTAACCTGTATATCTATTTTTAAACAAACGAATTAAAGAAAGAATCATTTATTTAAAATATGAATAAAGCTATTGTTACAGCAAACATTAAAAATAATTATAATGATATAAACATTAAACTTACTGAAGTATCCTACGTACACAATTAACAATAGATCAGGTACCTATTAGATATGTTATTCCAGTATAACTTTCTATTAGTTAATTACGTGTATTTAGTAGGTAATTATAAATAATATAAATCTAACAAGGGGGAGAAATTTTGTTTAGTTACTTATAATACGTTTAGATACGTACATCGTACTTCAAAATTAAAAATGCCCGGAAAGTTTTTAAACGAACGTAGTCAAGAACTAATTTGTAACGTATACGAATACTTCTGCCGAGAAAGAGATAATTTTGCTATTTTGAAAATGTTGAAGCAGTGATAAAAAGAACGTGTAGTGCTCTAAAAGTTTGTGAGAAAACAATAAGGAAAATTATTTTAAGTAAACGAACGGGTACTCCATTACCAACAAGGATTAAAAGATCCTGTAAAAGCCTAAAACTAGAGACATGTCCGAACCATTAAAACATACAAACATACTGTTTATGACATGTACGCGAAAAAGGAACATGTTACGTTGCAAAGAGTTAAAATGTATTGCATGATAAGGGATTATTGGAAGCATCACTACCAACTATACGTAATATTTTACGAAGCATTGGATTTAAACATAAAAAGACTGCAACCGCAGAGCACTTTGCAAAAAAAGATGTGGCATTCGCAAGAGTACGATTTTTAAAAAATTATATCCACAATATCAAAAAGAATCGTTCTACCGGTCGTGTTTCTAGATGAAACCTGGATATTTAATAAAGGGTCAGTGAAAAGGTCTTGGCAGGACGATACTCCAAAGTCTGTGAAGAATACACAGTGTTCTTCAACTGGGAAAAGATATATAATTCTGCATGCTGGTAATTCAAGGGTTTCATTGAAGATGGAAGTTTAATATTTGCCGCAAAATCAAAGTCATCAGATTATCATGACAATATGGATGCAACAGTCTCGAAAAGTGGTTAAAGGAGCAGTTACTACCAAAGTTAAGCGAACCATCTATAATCGTGATGGATAATGCACCATATCATTCTCGTCTTGTGAAACGGATGCCGTCTTCTAGCTGGAGAAAATTAGAGATACAAAAGTGGCTACAAACCAAAAATATACCCTTCGCTGACAGTGATTTAAGGATAGATCTTTTGCATCTTGCTAAGCAACATAAAAGTGAAAATGCTACGTAGTTGATAACATTATTTTAGAACATGGTCATTTTATTCTGAGATTACCTCCGTATCACTGTCAATTTAATGCCATTGAAAACATTTGGGGAATTTGCAAATCATATTATAATAAAAACATTGGTAGAGATGGATATTCTGACAATAATGTACTACAAATGTGGAAGAGTCTTTAAAACAGTGTGACGGTGATATTTGAAAAAACAATTTTGCATGCTGAAAAACTTATATCGGATGGATGGTCACGTAAAAAGTGCTAGATGTATCGGTAGAACCGTTAATAATTTCTGTCGGTGGTAGTGATACAGAAGACAGTTATTTGGATTATGACGACAGTGAAGTTCCTTTTAAGACTGCACTTAATTAGTGATTAATTTAATTTAATTAATTGTATAGGTATTTATTGAAATAAGTACCTATTATTTTTATGTTTACTGTAGCAATGATAAACCAAATTTCTCCCTTGTTAGATTTATATTATTTATAATTACCTACTAAATACACGTAATTAACTAATAGAGAAAGTTATACTGGAATAACATATCTAATAGGTACCTAATCTATTGTTAATTGTGTACGTAGGATACTTCAGTAAGTTTAATGTTTATATCATTATAATTATTTTAATGTTTGCTGTAACAATAGCTTTATTCATATTTTAAATAAATGATTCTTTCTTTACTTCGTTTGTTTAAAAAATAGATATACAGGTTACTTACCTGCATAACATTTATGTGGTACGATTTGAGAAAAATAAAAAATAAAATTTGTAGTACCACCATCCATTTCAACGTAGGATGTATGTGTTAGTTCACCGCCCGCAGCGCTAACAAACATTCTATATATCTTTTGTCTTCTTTATACAATACGTGTAACAAAGACCAAAGTATATTCGTACGTATTAGCAGAATATATGCGCTAATCTGAAAACGGACTTCTTACATTTTATGTACTATAAGTACTGTGCATAAATGAACGATAATGTATTGTATGAAATATTTGTTAGAACAAAATAATATTGTTTCTAAAAATATGTATGTAATGTAACAAAATTTTCCAACAACAAAAACTTTGTAGTCGTGGATAAAGTAGGTATAGTATTCTACTTGTGAATAATAGCTATTTTACTAAGTGAAGTTTACGGCCACGAGCCGCAGGCGAGTGCTCTAAACTACCAATATGTTATCGTGATATGCTCATTGAATAATATACTATTAAATATTAATTTTTCTTAAATATTCGTGTCGTAAAAAAATTTCAAGAATAATTTATACTGGTGCGGTTTCGGTAAGAATATTTCACGCCCAGGTATATCTTTCAATTCAAAAAAATACGGGATGATTTTTTTAAGACCTGGGAAAGAACGGTGAGAACTTTTAATTGTACCACAAAGAATTCAAAATTCTTTGTCTTATTCGATAATAACTTAATTGAATTTTTTTAGTAAAATTGTAGCTTTTAAGCCACGTCATCGATATTTAGGTTAGATATTTCATTTTTCAATAAGGCATTTCAACGCTTTTGCCAAAATGGCTTCTGTAGGGCAAACAAACCTTTGTTTTCATTCGAATGTGAGTAATTTATGTTGATTTTTTGTAGTGGTCGTTTTATTTAAGTTAGTTATAGAATCTGTGAAAGAGTATTTTAACTTAATTTATGTATAAAATCACAAATAACAGGGATTCTAAAAATTTAACACTGTCACGATTTCCTCTACCGCCACAGTTCACTACACGACTCAATGATTACAAATCAATTAAACGTATAAAATATATAATAATTCTATAACTCAATGATAAAATCCATCTAATTATACGTAAGTTTGCCATACAGTAACCATTTTTAAAGGTCTTTGACAGCTATCTGACAGCGCATTGAAATGCCTTATTGAACCTCAATTGAAAAAATTTAAAAATTTTTTAGAAACGTTTTGTATTAGTGACGGTTTCGAGTACACCTGATCGTTTATTAATTGTTTATTCAACCACTACGGGTTTCAACATCAAGGTGTCATTTGAAAATCGTACCCAGCATACAAGTTGCATTTAAACAAGACTACAAAATAAATAAAATAAGATAGGAGCAATTAACAAGCATTAAAATTACAATTAAAATTATTAAAATTAAATTAAATCAAATAAGAATGTCCTTACCATACGACTTTCGAGAATAAAGTGATTACTTTTAGAAACTGACATTAAATGTTTACTTATCATCAAATTAACATACAGCCAGCGACGTACTACACCAAAATGAAATATTAGGGCATGCATTTTTTAAAAATTAGTAAATAATAGGTACAAGTTTATTAAATTTAAGGGCTGGATTCCAATATTTCATAAAAATATTGTTAATGAGGTTACATTCAGGAAATTCAACTTGAACATTAATTAGGCTATTAATTAATTACGCTAAGGTAGTCGTTGAATTATCAAATAATAAAGGATTAGATGAACCCGAAACCTTCACCAAGACTACAATCCTTTACCACTTTAGTGCTTCTAATTTTTTTATTAATTGTAAATTTATATATTAACTTAAATTACAAAGGATATCAAATTTTTTTCTGTATGTACCACTAAGTATTCAAAGCTTCTCTTTAAAATTAGTAATTTTAATCAATATATCAGCTATATTGCGTTCACCTTGTGCTTTAGCAAAATATAAATTGTAAGTTTATTTTTCTTTCATTTCATTTATATTTATATTGCTACTCAATGGTTGTACATACTCACAGTTACACATATGTATTATACATATTTGTATTTGTATTTGCATTTAAACGAAACTGTATTCAACATAATGTACTAAGTGGCAATACATTAAATTAAAAATAGATTAAAACAGTATACTTTGCAATTTCTATTGCAAATAAAAATTTAATAAATGTTTTGTGAGTTGTTTTGCCTGATTAATATTTGCTAGTAGGTAATATTGGAGTTTGAACTGGAATATTAGAAGGGTTTTCAATGAAGAATGAGGTAGAAAGTGAGCACTGAAAATAAATAACGAAAAAATATTTATTAGTGTATTATTATCGTTTAAAATTATATCGAAAATGGAAGAGAGTTTCATTTCAATCTATTCTGGTAAAGTGTTAGTTACAGCTACTTACAATATTTTTTGTGTCTTTACACTTGTAATTTAATTTACTATGGCTCCAAAAGTTTTTGCCTTCCGCGATATATTTAGTAACAGCTTCAAATGTTGATACAGTATTATTGTCTCCCAATTTAGGTAATCAACCTATAGATAGTGACGAAGACAAAAAAGACAATGAAAATTAATTTAGGCAAACTAATCCTAATGACATCTCTAAGAAGTTGTAATACATGTTGATGCTAAAAACGACGAAGAGCAGTAGGTAGTGGTAGATGAACTTTCAAAAAGTGTAAGTTCTGTATGTCGATAGAAGAAATCAAAAGATGTTGCACTAAATCAATGTCTAACAGAAAAAAAAACAGAATACGAAATATTTCGTTTATTTTGGATACCTCATTATAACATACATAACTCAACAATAGTATATTGTGTCGCTTCGCTCGGTCGTGCAGCTAATAGCTGCAAACTGCTAAAGCGTTTATGCATGTGTGACACCCAATGGTTTTTTGCGTACAAAAAAACAAAAAGTAGGAAAATATAACAAACATCTTTAATTTAATAAATACAGAAAAATTTGATAATAAACATGATACATTGATTTATTATAGTATTTAATGTTAATTATCTCTTGAACCATATTATGGATAGTAATACCTAAATTTATAGGCATATGATAGGTGTTTGAAGTGCTAGCTGTATGGTTACTTATTTCTATGGATGAAGTTGATGGTACATTGGAATTCGCGTAGTTCACTTGTACATGCAAGTTACGCTCATGAATTTACCGTAACCTATAAATGGTCAACAATTGTTCATATGCAATATACAGAAATTATGTACCAATGAGTTATGTAAGTAGTTAGCTTTGTAGTACAAGATCGTAGCTTTTAATTCGTTTGTAAATATTCAGTGACAACAAGCCGCGATAGATCCAACCCAAACCGTTAACCGAAAGAAGAAAAAGTCTACAAAGGTAGAGGTGTTCCCAAATAATATACTCTTACTGACGGCACGATTGTATTGACAACGTACGAGTTTAAAGTTTAAAGTTTAGAGATGCCACACTCCCGGGATAATAACATAAAAGATCAGACCTTTGCAATGACAACCCCCAGAGTATTCCAGTTGTTTACTTATCGGTGACGACCCCAGAGTGGTTAAATCTCAATCGTTCCTCCAACGAGTATCCACACATAACAGTTTAGATTGTATGCAAGACTCAGCTGCTTGTCAAGTAGCAGTTGTTAGTAGGTTGTCCATGACATGGCAGCGACCGCACAAAAACGGAGATTTCGAGTAACAGTGACTACGTTGAAGTAAACAATAAGAAAAATCAACAAAAAAGAAGAAAAGCAAAGCCTTGAAAGCAAGGTGTATCAAAATTTGAAAGCGTACTATCTGAATTCTTTACCTGCATAGGTTTTGCCAAAAATTTCGCTAATTTCTCTTGTATGGGAGTGCTCGAGTATCGAGTTATGTCGTCCCTCACTGGATGTTGTCCATTTTAAGGAAATCAACCCCAAAAATTCTCGATAGTACCGGAATAAACAACAAAACGCGGCGAGACTTTTCGTAAAGCAAGGATAGTGTCACCCACAAGATGAATTATTAACGGAACACGAAAATCGGTTGTCAATTAAGAAATAAAATCCTTGATTCGATTACCAATCAAAATCAGAATGACGCAAGAAATTTTTCAACTTCAACCATATTTGCACCTTATAATGGAAAGTTGTCTATTCGACTAGATTACTATTTGATATCCTTTTGTTTTTCTGCCAAAATTGCATGTTTAACGTTACATCCTCTGTTATGTATGTAATCAAGCTTTATATTTAACAACTCATTTCGGCGACAAGCTCCATATAGCCACATCATAAGAGAAACCTACGATTCAATATAATAACAAAATGGAAATTAGTTTATCTATCTAATTTATTTACCTTTATCATAGGATATTCAGAATCATCTGCTTCCTTAAAAAACTTAATGCATTGTTCTTGAATCAAATTTATGCTTGTAGTTTACAGAATTCTGTTTCAAAAATGCTCGTACTTTATGAAAATATCCATATTAATATTATCTTTGACCTTAAAAGTCCTTTTCAACATTGAAAATTCAGACTATAGTGTAGCTGCAGTTTGATTTTTTTGATAGATAAGCAAATAAAACATATTCTGTTACGTTTTTTTCCTCTTTTCTCTTTTTCAAATTATTAAACAATTCAAAGTACTTTTCGCAAAATTGTCTTGACTTTGCGGGTAACAACTTTCAACTAATCACAATCACTCACTCACAATTGTCCAAAATCAGAAAGTATTACTATTTTATAGTATCGTTCTCTAGATTGGAAATTTATGTGAATAAAACGTCAAAGCAAGGTGTCTGATAGTGAAAAATAACAAAATTGTGTTGTTATGAGTTTAGCAGCTATAGGGACAAAAAATAATCCTCTCAGACATATTTTTAGGGTTGCTATGATTTATTTTTGAATATTGTAGGTGAAAAATGTTATTGCATGCACTAAGGGATAAGAATAATCATAGTTTGGATGCTACTGAAGAAGATATTTACCAATTCTTAGGTTTATTTGTGATAAGTGGATATCACAACGTGCCCATGGAAGCGAATTACTGGTCAACTGCTTAAGATATGCAAGTTTCAATTTTTAGCCCTACTATGAGTCGGGAAAGATTTCGATGAATCAAGCGCAACATTGATTTAGCTAATAACACAAATATATCAACTGTATGAAAAGTCAAATAGCAGTTTTCAGCAACTGATCAATAATAATAATACACCTGTACCCGCTAACGCTCCCAAAATGGGAACATCTCAAAAAATAATTCTCTTCACTATTGTCGAATTTTGCAGCGTCGCCGAGATATCCAGAATGCAAGTTGCCTTCCCTACTGGGTCAAGCGAATTATCCGTATATACTTATTTCTACTTAACTTAACTAACAAATACATACGCCAACATTTTAAAAATTTAATCAGTAATCTGATTTAATGGGAACCAATTTTGTAAAACATAATAATATTAATGTACACGATTTTCGAAATTATAACGTTCGACTTCAACGAAAAGCTCAAGCCATAAGTTTCACCTTCGATATCCCGCTAACGGTACAAAATTCGGCAAAAGTGAAAAACATTATTTTTGCTTAAAATTTTGCGTAGAATCAGTTGATGGCACATTCCCTTCCCCAAATATCCCGTATATGGAGTCAGTTCTCCAATTATTTTATTTTCTTATTCAGCACTCTGGTGTTCTCTTACGGAATTCTTTGGTTGTTCTTTATTATATATTATGTTGATATTCTTAATTATTTATTTATTCGTATGGTAAGGATATTCTACTTTACATGTTTACGTTAACATTTTTTACCGTGTCTTATGTTGTCCAAATTGAACCAATTTGATCTACAATTTTTTTTATATTTGTCGATACATTCACGCGCCATTAAAAATGAATAAATATTTATAGTCTTTTAGACCGCCAAAAAACAACATTTTAGAAGTAAAAGAGAAAGCACTGATCCAGATATACCAGGTCTAACAATCAAGTAATGAGACTGATTTTATTACCGCGCTTATGGTAAACCTGCGACTTTGAAATTTCCCTTCGCCTTCCCCGGCATTCTTCCCTTTTCGATTGATATGTTGACCATCTTTCTATTTTGTTTAGTTCGCCTGCTGTGTCGTGTTCAGTAGACGTGTGTTGGTGATGCTCGTCACGAAAATGAAAAGGTAAAATCTAAAGCAACACGTTGCAATATAATTTTGGGCCGTATTGGGCGAAAAGTGAATGGTGATAGTGCTCTCAGTCGTGCCCAGATGTTTTGATGGTATTAACGACAAAACCCAATTTGGGTAGACGGCAGTGACGAGGGTACTCGCAAACATCCTAGTCAAAGCGTTCCAGAAATCTTAAAAAGCGTGGAAAACGCGCTGGAATCGTTGTATAGCTGCCCTAGAGAACTACTTACAAGGGGGTGGCAGAGTTGTAAAATAATTTTAAATATACGGTTTTATAGAATCAGTCTCATTACTTAATTGTCACACCTCGTAAAATAAACATAATTTATTTTTATTCAATAACCAAAAACAAAAATTATCTTTGTAAAATAGTAACCAACAACTCTATCACACCTATTCTAAATTTAATCTAATTAACAATTACCTAATTCTACTCTAAGATGTTGTGGTTATAATGTGCTTTTCGTTGAAATAGTAATTTTTTTGACAATTTAAACTGATATTCAATGAAACCCTTTTTTTTGGGAACATTTTTGTCGCTAAAATGTTTGTGTTTGGGTATATTAACGGAAGTATTTGTCACCTCTGTTAGGTTAAAATTATTTTTTTATTACTTGTAAATAATTTTGACCTCATTCAAGTATTCGTTTTAAGTGGGTTGTACAGTACTTTAAGTATATATCGTTGGAGTTGATAAAGCATGTTTTTCGTACCCATGATCGCTGCAATATTTGTTTATTTTTGTTATTTGATATTTTAAATCGGTCGTAGTGTTGTGATTTCTCACAAATAAGCTTTAAAAAAATGTCGATAGGTTTTATCAAAGGTTTTCGTAGAATCATTTGCTACATTTCACCGTTTCCTTTTGCTGACTAAATAAACCCTTTGTTGGTTTGTTTATTAGAAAAAAATTTTGAATTTAATCTAAATTTAATTTAAATCGTCTAATAATTTATCCACAATTTTTTCTAATAAACATATTAATAAAAATAATTATTTAGAAAATAGTGGTACATATATGTACATACATATATAAGTTAGAATGTTGCGGTAAATTTTATGTTGGCAAAACTGGTAGAAAATTTGATATACGTTTAAAAGAACATTTACTTTATATTAATATTCAAAATTCTTTTTTAATTATAATTCAATTACATCAACTTTTGCTAAACATGTTTTAAGTAATGGGCACTCTTTTTCCAGTAGTTCTTTAATACACCCATTATTAATAAGTAAATTTAATAAAAAATGTTAGATACACTTAAAATGATTTAATCAAATTTTCAGATATAAATTATTTATTGAATGATCAAACAAATTTTAATGAATTATTTATTAAATATAAATTTTGACAAAATTAAACACATAAGTACCAAACAATTTTTTGTTTATGTTTACAATTCTTGATAAATGTCATATAATTTGTCATTCTATATTAAAACTTACTTCTGATGATGACTTGCAGATATTAACAAGTCGAAAGTATAATAAAGTTTTTAAATAAAAAATAAATTTAGTATTGGTTTGACTGAAGTTATAATTTAGTTATTAAACAAATTAAGTTAGGAGGTCCATGGGAATTTTTCTTTGTTTTGTTGGGGGTTGTGAATTTCCAATTTGACGCTAAATTAATTGATTTGTTTTAAATAAAGACCACAGCCTCATTTTGATTTATGGATTTTGTGAGTTTGTAAAAGTATTTAGGTGAACTTCTGTAGAAGTGAATGTGCGCGGTACCGCACCCTAATAATGAATGTATTTGTATGATGTAACGTGCATTTCAATAGAAAACCATTCGTAATTTATGTTTCACTCTTTTGGAAACGTTTCCTTCCAAGTGTTTATTACGTTTTCCCAGATTTTTAGTAAGCATTTTTTAATTTAAAAGATCTATGTGGCGCTCAATGAAAACCCGGATCTAACGATTGTTTTTAAGTATAGCTTAAGTCGTTGATTGAAATATTGGTAAAGATAGTCAACCGCTTGTATTTGCTTGTATCACGGATGCAATTCACATATGCATGTTGGGTTGCGTTTTTGTTTACTTTTTCACCTGTACTGAAGCGCTAAGTTATAATGTGTACAATTCTTGAAATAGAATAGTTCAATTTATTCCACCGTTGTAAAAATGGCGCAACATACAATCAGTAAAATTTACTTTTGTCAATACAATGTTGCAACGTTTTCAAATATTTAGTAAACGTATTAACTAGTAATTAAAAGTGACAAATTTTTCATTTATGAATAATACCATTGATGATACATATCTTGGATTATAATGACAATGTTTTTTTTAATAATTTACTAAAATACATGCGAAGCGTTATTTGTTAAAACAGTTTGGTTTGGTCGGTGTTAGATAAATAAGAAACAATTATTTTACAAATTATGCTTGCACTTTATTTTTTAACTTGCAAATAATAATGTTGACATTTGTTTGTCATTTAATAACTTCGTTAGGAATAAAGTAGAACATACTGGGAGAAATACCACTAGAGTTCAGAAACGCAAAATTATTGGTTTTTGTATCTACTTGTTTTTACGTGTTCAGTTGAAAAGGATTTTAAATAAAAATTGGTTTTCAAATTTTTTCAATTCAAAAGGCAACAAGTTACCGTGTTTTTAGGGAAAGTGGGTTCCACTAGACCTTCAAATTTAAATTCACTTGGTAATAAAACCTATTCCTATTACTTCTAAAAATAAAAGTACTAGATTTTAGCTTGAGGTGTGTTGTCTCCCGACGCGGTGCGGATAATACGTGTATAATACACTATTCTTTTCTGTGACGAAATAAATGACGATTTAATATTGAAAAATCATATTACAATAGAATTAGAAAATTATTGAGAGAAATTTGGTGTTAAAAATAGTACTCACTTTTTTCCCGAGGGAAAAAAATAATTTACGAAAAGTGACACTTTGTTATCTGTTAGTAGAGATAAAAAGTTAGGATTTTACTCTTTGAAACTGTATCAAAATATCATGGTTTCGAATTAAAATAGTTTAATTAAAGTAAAAATAGCTCATTAATTATAAACATTGTTTCAAAATTACAATTCCAACTGATCTAAAATAATAGTAATAATTTACAAACAATTTACACATAAATAATAACGTACCTAATACAATGCTATACATAAATCATATCCAAACATTTACACTTATTTATGCAGATAATATTCTTATTTTACGGTGTGGTTTTGTGACATCACTGTAATTATAGCTATTAGAAATATATTTATTAGCCTCCCCACTTTGATAAGGTTCGATATAGTTTATGAGTGTCGCATTCTCTGAACCATGAATTCACACTGCTGTTGAGACATTTTTTTATACGGAGTTTAATTTTTTCCAATAAACCATAATCTGTTTTAAAAAGATGAAATTCTTCAGTAAAAGTTTCAATAAAAAAAACACAAATTTTGAGAATTCGGGTGATGGTCTGTGTAAGTATTTAATTCCATCAGATTTGCTGTAATCTTTATATAGAATTAATGATTCGTTCACATTGAAAACACTTGAGTCGTTAACTGTTAGCATTTCCTTACACGTATTACAATGTACTTTTTTATATATGTAGTGACTTAAATAACCCGCAACATACGACACTGAACAAGATTCTAAAGAACTATTAATTACGACATTGTCTTCATTGATTTTGTTCTCCAGACAGGTTCTAGACGATCTCTTTGTTTCATTATTTTCTACACTTTCATTTGTCCCAATTTTGTTATCCTCTTCCTCATAGTTAGTGTTAAATTGTTCATCTATACCATATAGTATCTCGTCATTATCTTTTCACAATTCCCTTGTTCTATTGGTATTTGCAAGCGAATGTGCATGTTATGTTGTAATGCAAGCCTAAATTCGCGGGCAGACGGTTGGGCATTATAACCTCCTCTAGCACGAATCATTGAAAAGCATTTTCTAGAGGATCTTGATTTATTCGTGACGTTAAAAAGTACAAAGTTCCTTCTCCCTTTAAGTCCTCCCACAGACTTAAAATTGAATTTATAGTCCATTGGAAACCTGCGATACAGTATATATTTTTTCTTTCTACACCGTTCTCATAAAACTTGATGGAATTGAAGTACTGTACAGAACGTTTCAACGTTTCGCATGGCATGTCTTTAAAAACTGAAAGACCACGCTTGTAGGGATTCGGATCATTTACTGAAAAACTATTTAAACAGTCAAAAATGTTGTTAATTGTTTTAAAAAAAGATGCAGTATCTAACGCCGTATTACTTGTTAATTGACCCGTCATCACAGCACTGCTAATTGCTGCAGATACAGAATTGCTAAATACCTGAGCGGCATATTTAACACGCATCTTTTGAAAATTTGATGGGTTAATATGTTTGTCCGTAATTTTAACATGGATCTTGCTACACTGCTACACTGATCAATATAAAAAGTGTTGACAAAATCGGTCCACTGAATTTTTTTATTGTTGACGACTATTTCCAGTTTGCTGTTCATGACATTGTTCTTTAAGCTCAGGAAATACATACTTAAAACCAATCTTGATTGTAATATTTTCATTGTAACAAATAAACAGATAATCATTAAGCTTTGCATAGATGCTTCTTTAATGCGTTTATCATATCTTAAAATATAAGTACACCTAAAGTTGATATTGAAACAAATGTATTACGAGGAGTCTTCCGGATTATCGTTTATGAGTCACATTCCTTATCGGCTTAGTCAGAAATTCTACAATTGCATACTTTTAGCAACACCTTTAGTAAATGAATAGGCTTGTTATAATATTGTTTAGATGCAAACAATTGAGTACGTTAGATTGTAATATAAGAAAATTCAACATTTGTTCCAACATAAAAGGGATAGCGTTTCTATGTTAAAAAATTTTAATTTCAATTGTTTTTTTTTTTGGGAGAACGTTTTTCGACGATTTCTTTACGAAATTAATACTTTTAAATCTGCAGGTTTTTTTTCATAATAATAAACTTTATTCACATGTGTATGTATACAATCTTTGTACATATATGTGTTTGTCATGATGGTATAACCATTGTTATAACCTTACGTAAGAAAGACACAAATAAATATTATTACATTGAACAATTAACAGACAACAGAAAAAAAATATATAACAAAGGACACACATTTAATTAGTACGTCGACAAAAATCAATAAATTCCTGTATATTGTAGAACGCATGTTTTTGTTTGTTTGTCAACATTGACTCAATGCACCAATATTTCAATCAACGGCATGATGTATTGGCAACAATGTCGTGCCTTAGCATAAACTATCAGCAAAATTACAGTTTTCTATTTCACATTTATCGGTAATACTGTTCTGTAAATTCTACAATACAATTGACGTATTTTCTTAGCACAAAGCGATACTACCGACCTCTGATGTTTAGAACAAATTTCGGGGTCGCATAATCCCGTAAGGTTGACTATCTTTACCAATATTTCAATCAACGCTTAAGTTTAAGTCGCGTCGTTGCAACCGACCATTAGCGATCAATAAAGGTAAGTGGGAGACATCATTTTTCTTTACCCACCCCTCGCCGTCAAGTTAATTTTGCATTTTGCGGCCCCTTGCTGCTTTTGAGTTTTCATGATGAACATGTTAACCAAATGAATTATAAAATTTGATCATATGCATATAAAATTGTAGAAGCAATTGCTTTAATGCACATAAGTGTCCTTTAAGCCTACGATTAAGTATTTGTCTATTTTAGTTGATTTGGTGCATGCATTACCACTTTGAAATGACACAGGAGATGAAGTTCTACCAATGTCGCAGCGAAATACATTGAGGAATCTCTTAATAACAAGGTGGAAATGTTAAACAAAATTTTTACTGTGCAACAACAAAGTAACCCTACTAGTTCAAATGTTGATGTTAATAATTCCAATATCAATGTTGATACCAATATTACCTTAATGGTCAAGACTTGTAATATAACTATTATTGGATTAAGGTATTCTCCGTCAAGCTTTTTTATGGAAGTAAACTTTATAGTTCGAGTTTATTTGTTTTTGGGCAATTAATCCAAAAACGGTCAGAAAAAATTATTTGTTACACGGTTTCATAATCCTTTGTCAGATGAGACTTTTTTTCGCTAAATTTTCACTCAACAAAATTCCCATTGCAATTACAAGTTTAACTCTACAAAAAAGTTCTTGTGTAAAGTGAAACAAATTAGGACAAGCGTGTGAAGTATGAATATCACAAATTTTAATTGTAATCTGTTTTGTCACAAAGTCCATTGTTAATTACAGTCTCTTCTACAAGTTCTAGAAAAATGTTCTAAAAAGTGTAATTAAACTGCAATATGCGTAACAATCTTAATTTGGTACACAGCCTAACAAAAATCAATCTTTGATTTTGATGTTAATTAAATTTAGAGTATTTTATAACCGAGTCAAAATTTCAAAACATACGCAAAGTGTAGTTATTCTTAATAATTTCAAGAAATTTAAAACGAACAAAGGATAACTTAATTAAACTGCAAAGAATAAATTATTATCTTTCCCATAATCCTAAAATTTCTGTATTGTGTTTGCTGTTCTAAACTGCAAAAACATATTAAGTTGAACATAATTTTTCATAATTCGCTTTAATTAAACTGTTTGAAATGTGCAGTCGCAAATTGTTGATTTATGTTTGTGCCGTGCAATCATATCGCATAGTTAACACCATAAGGAATTTATGGTTTTATAGCTTTTATACCTAATAGAATAAAAAGAATATATATCATCCTTTTCCAACTCATATCACGCAGGTGAAATATGTTCAAAAAATTGTTGACCTTTTCAAAACTGACCCTATTAATTTTTATTTATAGTCGGTTTTTATGCTTTCGTAATGTAACCGTTTTGACGATAACTTCATAACTGCGTGATCGTATTTTGCTTTACGTAGTCGTAAATTCGTATCGATTTAGTTAAATGAGAAAAAATATATTTGTCGTATTTGTATGCGTGTTTGTGCAAAATTTGGTGATAAATGCATTATTTAAACACGAGTAGAGTAAATGCATTTAAATCATCTATTTGAAAAGCGAATGGTGGTCATGACAAGATGTTATAAAATGATTAATGGATATCTAATGCAAAACTAGCGTGATCAACATAAAAAGGTGTAAAGCGTAGCCAAACCTGGGTGTGACTTCATTCATTTATTTTGTAATTTTGTTTGACCATTTAATGTCGCTCAATTTAATTTATACTCTAAAACTAAAGCAATACTATAAATGTACGAACATGCATATGCTTAAAAATGAATGTTGTATCTCCACTCATAACGTAAGAAAAAACCGTTAGGTTATGAGTGTTAAGAAAATGCGTATTGTTGTATATGTTACAAGCATCGCTCGCTCTTAGGGCGAATGAAAACACACTTGAAGAAATTTGATAATAAAATGTACTGTATGAATAAAAAAAAAAATCTATTTGTCAACTTTATATTGAAAACTCAATTCATTTTCTATTTACGTATCTAAACAATTTTTCCAAAAGATAATTATACTAACTAGATAAATACATAATTTAAATTAAATAATTAAAAATGGCTCAAACATATTCCCCGCCGTGAAATCAGTATGATTTAAATAACAATTAAGTAAATAATTAAACTTTGCATATAAAGTACAATGTAATCAGACTAAATTAAGTCGTATTTACTTTCTCGGACACGTCACTATTATCTAAAGGAAGAACACATAACTTCACAATTGGCCGTTTTAATATGCTTCCCGCTGAACTGCGTAGTGTTACTACACGGATTTTTCCATCATTACCAGGATGTAGTTTAGTTACTCTGGCTTTTAAAGGCCATTGAAACGGTAGAGTATTCGAATCAGATAAAGGTACTGAAGTACCAACTTGCAATTGATTTTCTGGGTCTGTTTTCCATTTTATATGTCATTGAAATTTCAGTAAAATTTTACGGTGCCATTTTCTTCAGAAATGCTGTATAAACTGCTGGCGATGTTGAAATGAATCCAATCGATTAACTGGTAAACTTTCTAACTGTATACATTATAACGACGACCAATTAAGAAATGAAAAGGAGTAAAAGAATGAAAATCGTTAGGATCATTTGAAAGAACTGCTAAAGGACGAGAGTTAAAGACAGATTCTATTTGAGTTAGCAAAGTGATAACTCTTCATAATTCAAATTAGTCGTTTTAAGTATTCTATGTAAATGTTGTTTAACACTTTTTTATATTCGCTTCCCAAAGTTCACCAAAATGCGGTAATCTTGGAAGTATTAATTTCCTATTATTAGTACTTTGTGAAGAATTAAGTATCCCAACACGGATTGGACCTTCTTTAAGAGCTGTTCTGTAGAGATTTATTCCATTAAAACCCCTGTTCTTTTTTTCCGACGTTTCTGTCACTACGTGCGAACTTTATCAAGGCATCTAAAGAAGTTGGCGTAAATGGTCAAACACAGACTAATTTTTTTATTATATAACGAATCCAGTATAAATAATTAAAACAACAACAATAAGACACGTTAAATACCACGACGCGCTATGAAACGTTTAAAAAAATCAATAAATGCTAGATAATTCAGTTACCTTAAGTGGACCTTTTACCTTTTCAACATGAGAACAACGCAAATTTTTAATAAATCTAAGTACAAAAGCAAGTATTCTTTGCAGCTTAGTAAATGATGAATGATTTGATATTAGTACATTCAAGAAATGATAATCATTAATACAAAATACATTTACAGTTTGCGTTTTTATTTCTGGCAACTCTAAATCAGTGGTGTTAAATGTTTCTTGTGAAACAAAGTGCGGCATTTGCAGAAAAAAAGGACCACTAAACCAGTAGGAATCCAATATAAATTGAATTGAAGAACCCTGAGAAATTAAATTTGCAGGATTATCTTGGGCTGGAACAATAATGCCAATTTAGCGGATCGGTATTTTTACAAATGCAAGCTATCCTATTAGCTACAAAAGATTTAACTTATTGGGAGCAGAATTGATCCATCCTAAAACTATTTTAGAATCAGACCAAAAGTATGTACCATTAAATTTAAAAGAGAATACTTTAATAACTAATGCTGTGAGTAATACTGCAGCAGATAGCTCACGACGATGTATAGTCATTGGTTTTAAAGGAGCTACACGGTTTTTAGAACACAAAAGGTACTATTTGCAGCTATTAACAAAAACTGAACTAATATAAATGCAAGCGCCATACGCTTGAAAACTTGCATCACAGAAACCATGTAACTCTATTTGACTAGCTTCTATGTGAAAAACACAGTAAGAAATGTTCAATAAAGGAGTTTATTATAAATCTGATGTAAAACTATTCCACTCTTTAATATAAGTTGTTGGTAATTCTTCGTCCAAAGATAAACCAAACTTCAAAAGCAATTGGATTAAAAGTTTTGCTCTAATAATTATAGGAGATGTCCAAGCGGATCATATATTAATTTGAGCTACGATTGAAAGTAGATTACGTTTTGATTTTACGTAAGCGTTGAATGGAATGGTAAACTTATACGAAAATACATCTGATGATGAATCACAGAATATACCTAGTGGTTTTGATTCTTTAGTAGAAAATTGTATTATGGAATTAGATTGTGGATAAAAATCGATGACACCTTTATGACAGCAACGCAATTTTTTTAGCAAAAACCCTGCTTTGGAAAGAATTTGTGAAACATCAGCAATCAATTGTTTTGCTTTAAAAACAGAATCAGTTCCTGACACAAAATCATCCATATGAAAATCGTTAATAATTTTTTAACTTACTTCAAGATATTGTAATAGATTTTTTTTCTTAAGTTTGTAGACATTTTGTTGCTAGATAAAAAAAAAATTTAAACCAAATGTTACGGTGTTCAGTTGTAAAATTCGTATTCCCTTCGTACTATTAGAACGCCAAAGAATACATTGATATTTGCGATGATTAGTAGCTATATAGATTTGTCGATACATTTTTTCTATATCAGCAGTAATTGCTACTTGATATTGTCGAAAATTTTGAAGAATAGAGAACAAATCTCTTTGAACAACCGGACCCATCAATTGACAATCATTAATTGAAATACCCAAAATAATAATGGCACTTCCATCAAAAATTACTCGTAATTTACTAGTAATAGATGAGGGCCTTGAGACTTCATGATGGGGTAAAAAATTGAGTGTGTCAAGATTTACCGTTTCCAAAGATAACTTAAATAAATGACCTAATGTTTCATATTATTCGATAAATTCACAATACTGTTAAAAAATGTCGGGATTTCTTTGCAATCTTCGTTCAAGGGCTAAAAAACGTGTCAAGGCAAGAAGATCCCAAGTCATTTAATAAATCGTTGAAAGGAATTGTAACTACATATCTTCTACCAGATGTACGAGATGCATTTTCGCTAAACTCTTTTTCGCAATATTACTCGTTAGAAGACATATACAAAAACGGTTTTTCAGGTTCAATATTTTCTATTTCCCAGAATCGTTGTAAATCAAACTCAGAGTTAGAAACTGAAATGCTACAATTTCATATAGATATGGGTTTACAACTTGAAAATTTTATTTGACCAGATATTACATAACCCAATTTGGTTTCTTGAGGAGTAGACATGCCTAAACCTAAACTCATTTTCTGCGGTTCGAGTAAATCGTAAAAAAAGCAGCTACAATTAACATATCAATTTCGCCAGTTTTATTGAAATGTTTCTCTGCTAATTGAATATTGGATGGAATGCCTAATACCATCTTACTAAATGTAGTATTTGGAATCGGCACTGTTATGTGATCAATAATTAAGCAAAGTAATCTAGTCAAAAATGAATTATTCTTAGAATACATTTGGAAATTAGTTAGACGATGAATTGTAGTTGCCTTTGAATTTTTCCCTAAAAGAGACATGTTAACAATCTTTGAAGGTAGTTGAAGTTTATTCATGAGTGCAGTTGTGATGAGGTTATGCATGGAACAACTATCAAGCAGACAGCGAACAGTAATTAGTGTTCCTTGATTATCTTTAACATAAACTTCTGCGGTTGAGAGAAATACTTGATTATTTAATAAACTGTTGCAAGTATGAGTAACATTTGAAGGAGGAGAAGTATCAACAGTATTATGTTGTTCTTTAGTATTACTGCTGGGCTTATTATAAATTTGAAGCACTAGAATATGATGCAAATCTTTACATCAAAAACACCTGTATTTTGATTTACATCTTTGAAGATGATATTTCCCAAAACAATTCTGACAAACTTGTAATTCTTGAACCTTGGCAATTCTTTGATCAATAGACAGATCCTGAAAATTAGAACAATTAAATAAAGGATGCGGGCCTTTACAAAATTTACAAGTTGAAGATGCATTGTTAGAAGTAAGTAATGTTAAATTTTTCTGGTTTGTTTGACGATTCCTTTCAAACCTAACATCAACTAAAAATTGAGCTCTATCTTGAACAAAATGTATATACTCAGTATATTATTGGCGCGGAGTAATAAACCTGTCAGAATTATCGAATCTCCCGTATTGCAGTGGCGTAGGTACCTGATACGTTTGGAAAATCATATTTTTAGTAGGTAAATATATTATAATAGTAAAATCTACCTTGATATAAATTATTATGTGGTTTCTTTTATTGTTTCAATCCTTACTTTGTGGAATCTATTTTTCATAGTAAATAATTTAATTCAGCAATATTCAACCGTTTAATAAGATATAAATAGATACAAAACTTTTGTAAAACACAGTATTTGAATAAAAAATTAAACTCTAAAATCGATAAATGACAAATGTGTCGTTTCTCAATTTGTCTATTTTAAATTTTAATTTTATATAGGTACGTATACTGAGTTTTACAAAAGTTATGAATCTATTTGTATCTTATTAAACTGTGGAATATTTCAAAAAACATTATTTACTATTATGTGGTTTGTTTCTTATTATTACAATTAAGAATCGATATAGCTAAATAAAGTAATTTTAAAACAATTATTCTTTAGCGTCAAAATGTGTGTTGGATTATCTATCATCAGGTAAAGTGGGGTCGTTAGCGCAGTCATTACGGCAAACGGGTTGTAATTTCTGCGAAAGATTACAGATAATTAGTTGTTTGACCGAAGGGCTTCGTATACTTTCTAAATGAAAAACATGTTTAGTTTGTTATTAGCAATGAATCGGCTTGTTTGTTTGTTTGTGTGTTAGTGCAAATAATTTTGAAATGGAAAACTTTTCACCAGCAAAACGTGTTAAAGTGGTGCGTTATCTGCTAATGAAAAAATTATAATTTTAAATGTGCATGACGCTGTTCGATGTCAACACCCTGCAAAAAGTGTCGATGATATTGTAGGATTATGTTCTGTAATGACGGGAATATCAAAATCCACCATTTATAAACTAGTGAAGGAAAGAAAAAATTTGGGACAAGTGCTTCACCCACTTCCATTTCCTGGTCGGCGCCCGATAAAATTAGATAATGAAATGAGGAATTCTGTCAGTAGAAAGATTCACTCGTTCTACTTACGGAAAGAGATTCCTACCATCGATAAGATTTTACTAGCAGTAAATGAGGATAAAAATCTACCCCAAATGAGTCGTAGAACACTGTGAAAACTTCTTCGCAAGTTGAAGTTTACTTAGGAGAAGATAAATAGAAGATTCGTTTTAATTGAAAAACAAGAGATTATTACATGGAGGAGAAATTATCTTCGGGAAATAAGAAAATATAGGCGTGAAGGCAAGCGTATATTTTATTTGGATAAAACCTGGATCAATGCAGGACATACCGTAAAAAAACATGGCATGATAATACCGTTACGAGTGCTCGACAAGGATTTATAGAAGGGCAATCGACAGGATTTCGACCGCCTTCTGGGAAAGGAACACGGTTAATTATTACTCATATTGGCAATGAAGATGGCTTTGTAGATGGTGGTTTGTTAGAATTCGAATCAAAAGAAAACTGGCGACTACCACGAAGACATGAATGCTAATGTGTTTGAAGAATATTTTGAGCAGATGCTAGATTTGATACCCCAAAAAAAAAAAAAAAAAGGATCTATAATAGTTATGGACAACGCCAGCTACCACTCACAAAGATACAAAAATTTACCTACCAGCGCTTGGAGGAAAAAAAAAAAAAGCGGAAATTATAGATTGGTTATCTGTTAAGAATATAACTTTTGAGGATGACATGGTGAAAAGAGAATTATTGGATATTGTTAAAGTTCATAAGAATAAGTATATACGTCATGTTATTGACGAAATGGCAACGAATCGAGGCTTTGAAGTACTGCGTTTACCACCTTACCATTGTGAGCTGAATCCTATACGGTTGGTTTGGGCTCAAGTAAAGGTGACGTGGCTCGTAACAATACCACTTTTAAACTCGACAACGTGAAAAAACTTCTGGAAAATGCATTAAACAAAGTAACACCTGAAAGATGGAAGAACTGTGTATCTCTAGTCGTTAAAGAAGAAGACAAATGTTGGCAACTGGATAATTTAGTAGAGATAACATTGGAGCCAATTATTATATCAGTAAACACACAAGACAGCGATTCTGATTCCGAAATGGAAATTTCAGACGAGGAAGAAAGTTAAATGACCAAGCGTAATGTGCCTGAAACAGTGTTCTACACTCTAAACACCATTTATTGTAACCATGAGTGAGTATTGTCAGTTATTTTTAAATATACCTATTTTACCTACTAATGTCTTGTTATTTAAATAAACATTTTTATGCTTGTTACTTTTATCTATTCATTTTGATAAGTTTCCATGACAACCACATAATTTTATAATTCAGCCAAATTTACTTTTGATGCCTAAAATCGGTCCCCGCAAATTAATTGTAATTGTAATAAATGTACTGACGATATCTGCATTACTATTTTATTTTATATTAATGTCATATATTATTTATATGTTATTTATTTTATTTGTATAGTAGATCACATTACAAATTTTAAAATTTGAAAATTCCCAAATCTTGATTGGGCTTCTTATAGGAGATGGATCAGATGTAGTAACTAATACTCCATGTGCTTATTGTGCCGGAGTATTAGTTACTACATCCCTGATCCATCTCTATAAGAAGGCCCAATTCAAGAACTGGGAATTTTCAAATTTTAAGATACAACAGGAGTTTTCGTAATTGAATTTTACAAATTTTACTTCTTACGTATTATATACCATTATTTTTGTATCTTGGTATAATACGCACATCTACGGCTATGATTCTCGTTTTGTCAGTACCTGGGCTGATGGCAACGTGTTTACACAGATTAAACTATTGTTCTCAGACACTAGATGGATCGATATGCTGCAAGAGCGGCACAATGATCGTATTTTGGTTAGAATTTATTGGTTTTTACATAACCGTAGAAGTACCGCTTTCACAAGAAAATAAAGAATTATTTCAAACAATTATAATTTATTACTCCGCGCCAATAGTATACAGACTTTAGTCTCACCGATGTTAGAAATTTCTGTTAGTTTAAATGCTTTAAACTTTTCTCTAGTGTCTAAATCCAATTTTTGTTCAACAATATATAATAAAAATGCTGAAGCTAAATCTTTATCGTTTATATTTAGATTTCTTAGGCAAAAAATGTTTTTATTTAGCGTATCTACAAAGTGTTGCAACGAATTGGATAATGCTTTTGTACACTATCTAAAGTAAACATATTTTTCAGATGAGCTTGAACTACCAGTTTTGGTTTATTATACCTGGAATCAACAAGAGTTAATGCAATATAATAATTTTTGTCGATTGCGGATAAGCCTGCTATTAATAATAGCAGCTTCATTTGTGAAAGACTTCCTTAAGTATTGAAATCTTTGTGAAGATTCCAAACCAAAAAAATTGATAACAGCGTGAAAGTTTTCTATAAATAATTTATAATTAGCAATATCACCAGAAAACGTTGGCAATTGTAACTTAGGAAGCGTTGCAAATAATCGCTGTTTAAACAAGCGGGTTGAAGTTCACTAGAAGTAGAAGCGGCTGCATTGCGCTTAAGAATTCCATTGCACTTTACTACAACTAAATAAAGTTTTGATTGAAATTCATCAATATTAGGAAGTTCACTTAAATCAAATTCGATTGTCTCTAATTCTATACGTAATTTTCTATATAACTGTTTTCAATATTAAAGACTATGTTATGTAAATACTCGAGCATATCCTTTTCAGATTCGTTACAATGGAACGTAATTTTACTTTTTGTGTATTTAATTGTGTCTGTTTGCGTTTACCCATTTTATATTAAAATGCGTTAAGCGAATGACAAGCAAAAATGATCGAATATGCCAAAATTACAAATGAGAAAATCAATTTGAAATACAAAGCGTATCTAAGAAGTAACAGAAGTTAGTAAGTAAAAATTAAGACTTTATTTGGTTTAGCTTCTTTGCGAGGTTAGGTTATCGGGCCTTTTGCGGTTCAATTTCAAATTTAGCGGGATCCAGTAATAGGTTTCAATGCAGTTCTTATAGCTTTGGTTAGCGGTTGGATTTCTAATAGAGCGGTACCCAGTAGTAGTTTTGAATGCGGTTCTTAAAGTTTTGGTAAGTGGTTAGGTTTCTTAATGGGGCGGTATGTAGCGGTAGTTTTGTTGCGGTTGTGGTAGGTTTAAAAGGGTTCAGCGGTATAGTAGATAGCGATTTTTTCTTCAAGTTTCCTAGGGCGGTTTCAAATATCCCGCCGTAAGGACCATGTTAAGAAAATGCGTATTGTTGTATATATTACAAGCATCGCACGCTCTTAGAGCAAATAAAAACACACTTGAAGAAGTTTGATAATAAAATGGACTGTATGAATAAAGAAATCTATTTGTCAACTTTTCATTAAAAACTCATTTCATTTTCTATTTACGTAACTAACCATTTTTGCAAAACATAATTACACTAACTAGATAAATACATAATTAGAATTAAATAATTAAAAATGGCCTAAAAACAATGAGAATACAAATTAAAGATCACAAGAAACAAAATAAATATGTTTTTGATATTTATAGTAACTGAAAGGTTTTCATGTGTTCGTAAACCAAATTCAAAACAATTTGTAAAATTATTCTGTTTATGTGAAAACTAATTTGAACCCTTTGATGTTTTATACAGAAACTTCTTTTTAAGGATAAAATATATTTTGTGAATGGAAATTTATTGAAGCGTTTAGTGTTATTATAAAAATAACATCAATTAGTAAACATTAATATTATTGCGTCTAGACTTTCCTGTTTTTTTTTTACATAGTAATATTTATTTTTGGTTTTTGCAGTAAATTCTATTAAAAACTTCCATAATTCAAAGGTTTTTCTACAAATTAATGGTATTATACTTAATGCTTCTAGTCTAGAATCTTGTTATTATTGACTCATTTTCAAGTTGTGATGCTGCATTTCTTTCTAGTGGTCAAAAATTTTGTTTATTAACTACTAATCAATAATAAAAACAAATGCTATTGTTACCTCAATTATGTTTATTTTATGTAGACAATAGTACTTACATTATACTTATTTATACATTGAGAAAGGAAAATGCATGATTGTAGATTGTAGTCAGAGGGAGCAGCACTTTAGATCTAAAGTGAGCACGAGAATTGGCAAAGTTTTCATAATTCAAAAGTTTATAGTCAACCATTTATAAATAATTAAAAAAATTCACCTCCATGGGTA
Source organism: Abscondita cerata (assembly GCA_030710515.1). Classification (NCBI taxonomy): domain Eukaryota; kingdom Metazoa; phylum Arthropoda; class Insecta; order Coleoptera; family Lampyridae; genus Abscondita; species Abscondita cerata. The sequence continues at coordinate 219,752 of JALBCR010002676.1, read as the reverse complement.
GAGATGCTAAGTGTGCAAAATTAAGATACATGCGTGATAGTTTGGCGTCTGGGGGACGGAAAAAGTCACCTTTCGTAAGGGAAAATTAATTTAAGGTTTTTCAAGTGCAGGTGCACTAGAGATATTAATTCCAAGTCAGGAAAAGTGCACCGAAATCAGACACTCGTACTTTGGGAATCAACGGGTCAACATGAATAAATAATGACACTCGTGAATGAACACCCAACGGGTCAAGATAAATATACGAGGATATATTGAAAAATTGTTAGCCTACTATAGAACCAAACAAAATTTCAATGTCAAAATATTTTATTACTCAACATATTCTCCTCTTAATTGGATACATTTATTACAGCAAACCTGCAACGTCTCTAGACCTTTAAAAAATGTTTCTTCTTGCTCTGCAAACCAGACCTCCACAGCTTCTATTACCTCCTTGTTGGAAGAAAATGTACGACCTTTTAAACTTTTTTCAGTTGAGGAAAGAGGTGATAGTCGGACGGAGCCAAATCGGGTGAATAAGGGGGGTGTTCTAGTAATTCAAACCCTAAATCACGAATTTTTTCCATGGCAACATGAGATTTGTGTGCAGGGGCGTTGTCCTGCAAAAACAAAACACCTTTGGATAGCTTTCCGCGTCTTTTCTCTTTAATATTTTCCCGTAGAGTGGTCAGTAATGTCGAATAGTAATCTCCAGTTATTGTTCTACCCTTATCCAAAAAATCAATCATGATTACTCCATGGCAATCCCAAAAAACTGAAGCAAGAACTTTTCCAGCAGATTTTTGGACACGAAACTTCTTAGGTCTTGGAGAACCAGAGTGTCGCCATTCCATCGATTGTTGCTTTGTTTCTGGATCGTAGAAATGTACCCAAGTCTCATCCATAGTAACAATTCGGTTTAAGAAGTCTACATCGTTTTCAAATCGAGCACAGATCGAACGCGATGCTTCTACCCTTGCACGCTTTTGGTCAACATTCAAACATTTGGGGATCCATTTTGCAGCAATTTTTCTCATGTCCAAATTGACGTGAACCATATGATGAACGCGTTCGTATGAAATATTCAGTGCTTCAGATATCCGTTTTAGCCCAATTCGACGGTCTGATAAAATCATGTCATGAACTGCATCGATATTTTCGGGGACTGACACAGAAACTGGCCTTCCTGATCGGTCATCATCTTCAATGGAAAATTTACCTCTTTTGAAGCTTGCATTCCAATTTTGACGGTCGCATACGAAGGACATTGATCACCAAGGGTATTAAGCATATCTTCGTAAATCTGCTTACCTCTTAACCCTTTTAAATACAGGTACTTGATGATGGCTCGATACTCCAATTTTTCGATTTTCACAATTTCGGTGGACATCTTTTTCATTTAATTTATTGCGTGACTCTGGTTTACTTTTTTGACGTCAAACTTTACACTGACACTTCTAATAAGTTATTTTTCGTTGCTATAGTAACGCAATATTGTGTTTATGCAAGGAACTGGTCTAGGCTAACTAGATATCAATACATCCTCGTATAATAGACAATCGTAAAAGATGGTTAAAGAATTTTAATGCAAGATATTAATGTGAATACATGCGGGCAGTTATAAAAATGATTAGAACTATAAATTAAAATTGGTTAATTAAATAAAAAATTTATAAACAACCTATTATAAAATGGAATAAAATTAAGTAACCCGCTTTTGGTCGCTGCCAGCCTTTGTTTGTTGCCAGTTTTCGTAGTAAATGGATAAATAATCTATCATCAAATAAACAAATATAAAGTGACCATAAGTCAATTTCAAAAATAGGAATTTGGAAGTAATGAAATTAGCCTCATAGAGATCATGAAAAAATTCTATAACGCCGAAGTCATCAAAAGGTTAGTTATTAAGTTTATTTTTAGTTACAACTGTATTCGAAATTTTAAAATTAGACTTAATAAGTATTTTATTTAAACTGCACGCAACATGTAGTTTTCTTAAATTTTTTTATAAAAAAAATGTATGCACTTGGATCTCATTGAATATTTCATTTAAATGAAATCAATCTTTTATTTAAAACAAACCTAAGATCTCTGAGATAAATTTAAATAAATTAAGTCTCACATTTCAATTAATTTTTTAGAGACTGTAAAGTTGACGCGTCAATTGGACGCGATCTATAGGACGCGCGGCAATTAGACGCTGCCTATTGAACCCGCGAAAATTGGAGGCGGCGACAAATAAATGCGCGACATTTAGACGCTTATGTAATTATGATGAGAGACTATTGTAAACAGTATTAGTTGGTAGATGTCATCAGAGGTGAACGGTGTTGGTTGGTAGGTTACAGTCATTACAATTTTGTTCTTTAAAAAAATTAGATGTTTTCATGTGATTTGGGGTAAACGGTGTTGGTTGGTAGATGTGATCTGGGGTAAAAGGTGTTGGTTGGTAGGTTACAGTTATTACAATTTCCTTCTTAAAAAATTACATGTTTTCATGTAATTTGGAATAAACGGTGTTGGTTAGTAGATGTGTTCGGGGGTGAACGGTTTGGTAGGTAGTTTAGAGTTATTACAATTTTTTTTTTACAATTACGTTAGAGTCAAAATTCTTAGCACGTTAATCGCCTGAAACAGTGATAAGATAGAAACCTCCCCTAGAAATAAATTTCAAAAATGTCTAATACTGAAAACATAGTCCAATATCATGTCTAACGGTTGTACAAGTTTCGCTTATCTGCCTTTTATGTTTCATGAAATATTAATTTTTTAGTATACTCAAATTTTTGCTGCTAACGCCAGAAATTATTATTTTTTTTTTAATAATGGCAAGAGGTAGCTACGGCAAACCTGGTGGTAGTAGTAGGCGTAATATATAATGCGGAAACCAAAAATAAAATAAAAATTGGGGTCATTGTATTTAAAATAACAAAGTTGGTATAGCCAGAAGTAACACCGCTATAAAAATATTTTCAGAAAATAGACCATGGCCATTTGTATAAAGTTACAAATTTTTAACTGAACATTGTTTGCTTTATTCGGAATAAAGTAGGTCGTGATTTAGCAATTAAATAGAATTAAAAAAACACACCGTAATACTTCTATAGGTAAAAACTAATTGCAGGTTCCTAATTCATAAAACAAAAAATATTTAGTAATGGAAGATTAGTAGTTAGATTTTAACAAATTGACATTTTTGAAATGTAATTAAAATTTAAAAAAAAATAGTGTAAAAAACTGCAGAAGTTTAAGTAGTATTCATTTTGGAATTAATAACTATTGTAATGACATGGTAATTCAAATGATATAATTTTTTTAGAGTTTAAAAATACTTTAATTTTTGCTTTATTCGTTTTGCTATATGCTAAATTATTAATGATTCATATACTAATTAGGCAAATTGTAATAATATACACATGCTGCCAACGATTAGATCGTAATTTTTAGTGTTTCAATGCACCATTTACTTTACATTACTTTTTCATTATTATTATATATTAAATGCATATATAATTTAAAGTGAGTAGTTAACGTTCAAATAAAAAAAATGCATATTTAACAATTTGTTCTTGGAAATAAAAAGAAAATATCCGTGATTTTCTTTCATTTCTAAGAACAAATTGTTCAATTTAATGAGTCAAGATTTGTTTTTTTACTTGAACTTACGTACCTAGGTTATGAGAGTATGCTTTTTTTGCCGAATAATATCTGTTATTATCCTGACATTCGATATATGCTTTTATTTTAATGTTAAAAACATTCACAATAAATAAATAAAAATGTTGATTAAATTTGACAAATGAAGCTATCTATTAAAACAAAAAAAAACAAATGTTAAGTATTGTTTATTCACAAGAAAAAATGATTTGTTTTAATTATATTTTAATACCATAAAATTTAAATGTAACTTACAGTAAAACTTTCTAGTCTTGAAATATTTAAACTGTTGCCACTAATCATCTCTATAGATACGCATTCACAATGGATGTAATCTAATTATGAGAAAAAGGCTTGACACGGAATTCCGAACTTTATATATTGACAGTGACCACTTAAAATCTTTAAATTGTAGACCCTAACTGTTCATTTCAAAATTATGTGTTACATTTTTTGGGTTTTTATATGTTTTATAAGTTAACCAACGTTGCGCGCGGTCAGTACTTGAATGGGTGACCGCTTTGTACCCAATTACACAAAAAACAGTAAGTTCAGCAATTATCACAGGCTAGTGTTGTATGTGGTTGGAAGTAATTTGATACATTGTATTAAAAATGCGCCTAGTTCTTTTTGCAATGTTGGAAAGTTTACAGTCGGCATCTTATATACTACAGATTTCCACAAATTATTAAAAGACAGAGTGTGTATAAAAGGTCTTTACACACGCCTACTACATATTTCTTAGACTAAAATAAGCCGATTGAAGTGAACTTATTTTAGTCCAAAGTCGCTTAGTTAGAGAAAAACGAAAAAAAGCTATGATGGTGCGTTAAAAAAGCATAAGGTAATCCGGTCGCTTATAATTTCTATCATAAACAAATAAATTTTGAAAGGGTAAATATACTGTAGGAATAAAGACTGCAGGCAAAACAATAAACTTAGTACAAGTTATGACATGAGACTAATTATTGTAACAATATCTCCACCAATATCAATTCTATAAAAAAAGTTGAAGAAAAAAGTTGTTATAACTTCTATATCTTTTGTTTGAAACCTTTTTTTTCTAAAACGCAAGGAGCTTAGGTTGCGCGATACCCCGTTTTGTGCGAAGTACTCTCGTAGGTAACGTTCGTATAACGGCTTAGCAGTTAGATTAATTTAACTATTGTTGCTGAACTACGATGCTGAAATGTTTACTTCAATTTTACAAATTGCTTTGTGGTGCACCTTTTCTAAATAAATGTGAATTTACAAATAAATTGTCAGAAAAACCGTTATATATATTCTTATAAAATTTTGCGTATGAGTTTTATGTATAGTGCTGATATAATCTATCAAATGCTACTAAGTTTGCTTTAACGAGCCGCGAAGCGGCAAGTTAAGCAATAGACGAGCATTTCAAATAGTCATTGTAATACATGTTTTTCATACTACTTTCTCTATTTAGCTTTAATGTGCTTTTATTTACTGATAAAAATTGTAACATGTAGCAGCGATTTTTGTATATACATATTTAGGTTGGTAACACTTGCCTACTATGTAATTTGAAATTTAAATTTTGACATTAGATTTATCTGTGACATTAGTTAATTGTTGTTCAAAGATTATTGTTAATTAGGTAGGTACGCAACAAAAGTTCTTTATTTTTAATATGTGAGTATAAAATTAATGTCGCCTTTTCTTGAAACTTTATCTTTGTTCGCAAGAGTGGATTCTATTCACAATTTGGACGAATTTTCTTGCACTCCTCCCGAGTTACGTGAAATTGCCAATAACGCAATTCAAAAATTGTTACCGACTAAATCTAAACCTAAATACAAAAAAGAATATACAAATTTTTGTACTTGGTGTAACGAAAATAACGTGACCAATATCAGAGAAAATATTCTATTAGCATACTTTGAAATAATGAGTAAAACAAAAGTCATCGACAATGTGCTCAAGTTACTCCATGCTACGATCATGTCTGTCGATTAATAAAAATATTGACATTTCTAAATATTTAAAAGTAATTGCTTTTTTGAAAAGGAAATCCGAAAATTATCAACCAAAAAAATCAAGTATTTTACAGTATGATGATATTATTAAATTTCTTAACGAGGCTGACGATTATACTTTCTTGGCAATGAAGATAATGTCCTACGTTATATTTTAAGTAACAAATTTAAAATTTACTTCTATTTAGGCTATATTAATCATGGGGTACTGTGGAGCTTGTAGGCGGGATCAGCTGACTCGTATGACGATGAAGAATGTGCAGCTCAAATCTGATGTAATTCAGGTCACTATTTATGCAGAGAAAACTAACACATCTTGTCTATTTGTCATTACGGAAGATTCTTGGATTGCCCTCTTTAAAAAATATATTCAATTAAGACCGTCCCATACTTCACACGAAGGATTTTTTTTAACTTACCGTAGAGGTCGATGTACTGTTCCACCAATAGGTATTAATAAGATTGGTGAAGTACCTAAAAACAGCAAAATTCTTGAAGCTATCTAATTATGAAACATATACTGGCCACTGTTTTTGTCGCTCTTCTGCATCGCATCTTGCAAATCAAGGAGGCGATTTACTTACGATTAAAAAACATGAGGGCTGGAAGTCATCGGCAATTGCAGAGGGATATATCGAACCTTCTTTAAAGAAAAAAATTGAAGTGGCGCAAGTACTGTCAAGCCAGTATCAGCCGGTTGCTTCCACTTTAACTACAGTAAGCCGTTGAGAAATGTCGATCCCAATTCAAAAAAGAATTGATGTTGAAAGAACTGGAACAGATGGGACGGTAGTTATCAACGAAAGTATGCTCTCTGCTCAGAACGTACCTCCTATTTCTAATTCTGCAAGTGATGGTGCTGTCGTAAGAATTAAAGTACATAACAATTGCACTATAAACCATGACTACGTTATTGTAAACTATTTATGTTATTTTTTTATTGTTCATTATGTTATTTTAGAGGTCAAGTTCAAATTAGTTATTCACCTTTTATGTTTGATTTATATTATATGTAAAACTATTATAGATTTATGTAATTAAAGAAAGTTACCTGAATACCGTAATTTGTATAGAGTTTAATAGTGTATTAATCCGAATGTATAATCGAATGCAAAGAGTATAAAGCATGACACGCATTGAGGTTAGATGTTACAATTCGTTGATCTGAAACCACAACTAGTACTTATTACCAAAGTTGCACATAAAAATTACTACTTTCGGTTGCACAAAAAATTACTTTGTGATACTGTTTTTTGACAAAACAGTTTCACAAAATATTCATTGTATATGCGAAATAGAGAAAATTATTTGTAAATGTGTTCTTATTTCAGTATTGACTTTTTCAGTATCAGTAACAAAATTAATTTAAATAAATAACTATAAATAATTTAAATTTAATGTAATTCACTATAAAAAAGTTTATTATATTTTTCAAAGTACTCAATTAAGATTTTTGTTGTTGTCGTAGGCATGCCAAAAATCTACAATTATATTGTTATAAGCAATTAGAAAAAATATTATATTGAATTCGTTATATAAGGGGTCAACTAATTTAATAATGCACTATTTCTTAATTATTGTAAACAAATTATACTTGATTAATTTATTAGATTAAAAAATTATTTTGAGCATTGGTTAATTAAGTTTACTAATGAGAATAGGGTAGTTGGCCAAAGAAATAACAAAACTAATTATTGTACTTATTGATTAGCTGTCATTACAAAATCAATTGCAGTTTGTTCAAACAAAAAAACAAATAACGCTGTTTTAGCCAAAATATAAAACTGAATAAAGTAAAATTATCATATTGGGGTTCCATTACTTATTTTAATTAACAATTAATCCGATTTTTCTGTTCTATTTCTCTTAGTTACTATTTTAAATTTGAGTTGAATTATAAAACAAGCGTTTACCGCAGGATTCCACATCGGCAGGATAAGCAAAAATAAAATTGTGTTTTAGAAAAAAATGCTTGAAACAAAAGCTATATACAATAGAATTTTCAACAATTTTTCTTTCTCAACTTTCTTTGTAAAATTGATATTGGTTACCACTCAAAAAATAGACTAAATAAAAAATGTGTATAATTAAGTTACGATATAAACAACTTTTATTTGTATAAAGCTTACATTCTTTCGCGGCTGTTGTGACTAAGATTATTATCTTCACTTTTATTTGAAACAAAAATGTGTAAAATGAAATTTTTTCTAAACATTTCAAAAATTTGAAAATCTGTGTAGGTTAACGGCCTTTTTGGTTACATAGTTTATGCCCAAAATCTAATCAGATTTTTGAAATTATAAATAAGATTCTTGTACAAAGTTTCATAAAAATCGGACAAGTGTTTTTCTCTATACTGGCTACCCGGCCGTCGGACATAAATTTTTTTTGCTTTATTATAACGTACTAACTCTAATTTATCGGAAAAATTGAAAAAAGTGAATTTCATAAGATGTGGAGTAAACATAACCCTTAGCTATGGTAACTATAAAAATGTTCATTATTCCCTAGGGAGTTTGACTAAGCAGTTATAAATCGTTAACAATACAAGATTACATTCTTACTGAGGGTTAAGAAAAACTTTGCGACGTTTATATCAGAAATGCCTAAGGTCTTGCATACCAACTATTCGTAGTTTCCAACATGTGTCCAGAAAAAGTGCAACAGTTAGACAAAATTGAAGCATTGTCACAATTGAATACAATGTTATAGCATTTTCGTTTGGCATGCACTTTTGCACTGAGTGCATACAGAGATCGATATTTCTGTTCCATTGCCGATAAAGCTTTATCGGCAAGAGTGTGTTATGCATTCAAAGTTATTGGTTAGATAACGATTTGCATTTAAACATTCAATTGTCGTTACAGTTATTTGTTGGGATTACTTAGTTTGTACTATTTATACGTGTTCCTATTACACAAGATGTCGCAAGATATGCATTTCACTTAAATAATTACAATAAGATATAAATTTAAGTTATATAGATATTTATATTTATTTATTTATTCGTATGGTTTATTTTAAAAATTGTATTGTGATGTAAGTGTTATGTATAGTGCCCCAGAAGATTAGTATAAACGTGTATAGTGTGCTGACGAAATCGTGTGTAATACTGGATTGATTCGTCTTGGCAAAGCATTTGATTCAAGGTTTAGGAGAACCACTAAAACCTAAACATGCAAATCCTTACCCACCTTAGTAATCATATGTAATAATATTAATTAAGTGTGTAAACATAATAAATGGTAAATAAGAACAGAAAGTATAACAGCACAGCCATTGCATGACGACATATAATGGACCGGTCGTGCCAATCACGACAATGACGAAAAAATAGTAGATTAAAGAAACAGCAAATAACAGATTCGTAAACCATAATATAGCTTCATCCGTTAAATTATGAATGTTTACAAACCCTCCTTTAAACTTTGTTAATTGACAATCCTCTACAGTATGTGTAATGATCTCTGGTTCGTCTCCACAGTCACAATTTGGATTAGAAATCGAACCCCATTTGAAGAACATAGAGTTGCATTTTGAATGGCTGTTCTTATTCGATTTACTCTTGACCAAATTTTTATTTTTTGATCAAAACCCGGGACTTCCATTGCTGGATCATCAATCAGATGTTTATTGAAAACATTAACTCCAGACCATAATTTTTCCACTCTTCATCTTCAGAAAAAGCCGTACATAAGTAGTCTTGCAACCATATAGGACTTAGAGATTTAAGTCTTTTAGCAGGAGTGTTTTCAATGTCATTATAAATTGGTAAGTTTTGTTAAGTTGGCATTTATCCCATTCTTGTTTTAACGCAGCTTTTTGTCGAATGTTCAATGGAGTAATATTACAAAGAACAGGAAGCCAATCGAGAGGAGTGGATTTAATGGTTCTACTAATGATACGCATTTAACTGGGCATCTATTTTTTTAGTATGATACCATAAAATCTTGTTTGCAACTCTTCCATAATCTCGTTTTATGGTCTCAGCACGGTTATGGCATCGCCTCCTCGTTGTACGTCCATAATTACGTGATTCATCCATATAAACGTAGATTATGAACTTTTTACATAAATAGCTAACAAAAGACAAAAGATAATTTTCCGTGTTCAATAATTAAAAAAATATTTTGTTATAATTCCATCAAAAATAAAAATTACAGTTAATTATTAATTAATTATAAGAAAATAATGCATAATTGGTGTACATTTTCAATTTTTTTAAAACGTCCTTAAAGTTAACAGACCAGTTGAGACAGATCAATAATTTTGTACATTAGAAATTAAGTGCTCATTTATTCCTAATTAAGTACCTCAATTACGATTTCATTGCTACGGTAGTTCTAGAGATATTTAATGATCTGCTACCTAGCAGACCAAGTATCTAAAAATAGTTTTAGAGTTTGATTAAAATGCATAAATTAATCAAAAATCGAGTGCTATTTAAGTGCTTCATGATCACTATCTTAGAAGCACTCAAAAAACTTTTTTTTTTCTAAATCACCTAATGATGTGCTATCTTTGGCAGACCAAATGTTAGAAACCACCTTGGACAACTAAAATCAAACTTTAACACATCTACAGATTTAAGTGCTATTTAAGTGCTTTATGTTTACTACCCTAGAAGCATTCACATTTTTTTTTTCTAAATAACCCATTGATCTGCTATCTTTGGCAGACCAAAATGTTAGAAACTACCTTGAATAATTAAAATCAAACTTTAACACATCTATAGATGTGAGTACCATTTAAGTGCTTCATGTTCACTATCTCAAAAGTTCTGCAAAATCTATATTTTAAACACATTGAACTGCTAACTTTTACAAAACCAAATTAAAATCAGAATTTAGAATATGTTTAGATTTAAGTTATATCTAAGGGCTTTATGTTTGTTATCTTAGCAGCACTAGAAAAACAATTATCTTTGGCAGACCAAGTGTTAGAAATCACATTAGCCAACTAAAAACAAACACGATACAAACAGGTTACTAATTGTGCCGTGTGCAAATGTTCAGTAACTTTGCAAACCATTCTTTTCAAAGTTTTCAATGAACATCTTCTAAAGTAGTGAACATAAAGCACTTAAATCTATAGATGTGTTAAAATTCAATTTTAATTGTCCAAAGTAGTTTTTAACATTTGGTCTGCCAAAGATAGCAGATAAATGAGTTATTTAGAAACAAAAATGTTTAAGAACTTCTAAGATAGTGAACATGAAGTACTTAAATAGCACTTAATTTTTTGACCAATTTAGGCATTTTAACCAAACTCTAAAACTATTTTTAGATACTTGGTTTGATAACTTTTTTTAAAGTAGCAGTTCATTGAATATCTCCAGAACTATTCTAATAATTAAATGATAATTAAGGTACTTAATTAGCAATTAATGAGCACTTAACTTCAAATGTACAAATTATTGATCTGTCTCAAGTGGTCTGCTAACTTTAAGAACGTGTTTTTAAAGCATATACCTCATGCACATATTTGATAAGTTTAAGTGCTTTGACTTGATTATTATTTATATTTTATGCTATTTATACCATTTTCGATGTTATGTTTAATAAGCAAAAGAAATTTCTTTGTACAGTTACTTACAAATGTGTTACTCCCAACTCTAGGTGGTACTAATTTCTCCGTAAAAATAACTAGCTAAAATTAACTACAATTTATAAACTTTCGTGATTACTTATTTTTTTATTATCATAACAAATTATTACACAAATTAAATTTAAATCTATAAAAAAATTAATTTAACTAGAGATTGCAATATAAAACAATGTGAAAGCGGTGATCTATCAAAAGTGAAATTAAAGTTCAAATTTATAATCCGTCCAAGCCGTACTCCGTGAATAGGATTATAGAAAACAATTTTAATTTCTATCTCAATTTAAACTAATCCTCGGTTTTGTGTATATTCAGAATTAAAAGTAATCTATAATACAATAAGTAAAAAAACCGTCAATAGTGTGTCATGAACATAGAAATCAAACTTTCGTTTGCCTGTAAAATAGTTGTACAAACACCTCCGTTATTCAAAATTTCCGTTTCTTTGTTATTCTCAAATTGAATCATTACGACATTGTAAAAATACCATAAGTAACAAGACAAATTATGATATATTATAAAATATTTACTCATCGTTTATTCTTTGAATAACTTAGACTTTTATTTTAAATACAAAATCCAAAAAAATAATAACATTTTAAAACATAAGTACCATATGGATTCCCTTGGTACCTGTTTTTTTTTTACTTTTTGATGCAACTGACAATTATTTTGTAATCTTATTCTTTCAGATTTCAATCCGTTTCGATTGGAACAAAACTTATATTTCTTGTATTCAATAAAAACGCTTTTAATTTTTTCGGATTTTATTTTATTCATCAGACGACAATGGACGTGTGTGTAGGATTGGCAAAGGTTTTATACCAAATGGTATAATTAGTATTATACTTGGTATTATACTTTGTATTTAACTTATCCAGTATTATACCAAATTGTATTAAACTATTAAATATCAAAACATTGTCTCACCGCCTTTGTTGTTGCCGACTCGGCCCGCGACACCGAAAAAAATAGTCGGGCGTGCGGCTAGTGCAAACGGTGCGAAATCGGCAGTGATGATTTATGAGTTTATGACACCGCCAAAGGCGCCGCAAAAGAAACAGAATGCATTTATGGGTTATAAATAGATGTAAATAGCCGTAAGATATTATTTTCTGTTCTTAAGGCGAGAAGACGACCTGTGAATTAAGGGCAGTGCGCCAATATTATCAGCGTTTATTTGTGTGTTGTGTTGTGTGTCTCATATTGTAGTTACTACCTAAAGTACACCCATGAAATTTAAAACTTGGACACCACAATTTCTGTAAACAAAAGTTTGCACATTGTAAAGCGGGCTTAAGGGTATCATTTACAATTCTAACAACAGGTAGTCTCAGCAGGGGTTATCTTATAGAAGGACTGTAGAATGAATCATTACACTAAGCACGTTTTAGAAAATAGGTAATTTACGTTGCTTACTTAATTTTTTCTTTAAAGAATATATTTGAAGATGTCGCTAATTAAACACTATAGCTCGATTAATTATCGAATCAAAATTTTGTTTAGGAAAATAAAATTAGAAATAATTTTGATTTAAAAACGTCTACAAGCAATAACTTTTAAATTAAATCAAAAAACTAAACATGGTTATTTGGGTTGACTGATTATTACTTATTTTTAAATAAATCTAACCTACTAATTATTGTAAGTTATTAAAAAAATCATTTAACTTTCTATTCATAATATTTAGTCCTTACAAAATGTATATTTTATGACGTTTCATTTTTTTCTGTAGTTAATATAAAAGTGAAAATAAAAACTAAGGCAATTCTTATTGTCAACGTATATATTTAGTTTTTTGACAAGAATTTATTACATAATTATAATTAAGATACCAAGTTATAGTTTAAAATTAAATGAAAACTTTTTTTTAAATAAAGGTATTACTATATAAATAAATATAAATAATGGGTGTGACCTCCATTATTATTGATACATTCTTGGAGGCGTCTGCTCATTGACGCTATCAAGGTATCAATATAATTAATATTAATCGTTTCCCATGCGGTATCAATGGCTGCAATTAGTGCATTACGGTTTACTGGTATAAAATTTGGCCCTTGTTGTCTTCGGATAACAGCAAGTATTCGAGCCCAAACATTTTCGATAATGTTATAATCTGGGCTTTCTGCTGGCCAGGGTAACAGCTCCAAGTTATTTTCTCGTATCCAATTGTGGTGTCCAAGTTTTAAATTTCATGAGTGTACTTTCTACTTTATGGTTTGTTAGTAGTTTTGGCTTTGGTGCAAGCATTTGTTAGTTTAGGGTAAGTAATTTGTGCATGCCATTTTAATTTGTTACAAACGAGAAATGTTCTCTTATAGATAGAAAATGTCAGGAGTACCAAAGAAAAAAACCAAACCTAGTTCTGAGGTTTGGGATTTTGTTGAAAATAGTAAAGTAAGTAGAAAATCCCAGTGCTTGTTCTGCAAAAAGCTTTTAATTAAATCGGCAGCCAAGTTGAAAAACCACCTGACTAATGCAAACAGTAACGTCACGAAAAATGTTAAATGTAAACTGATGGCTGAAAACAATAAATGGTTACATAAACAAAGCAAGCAACGCGCAGTTAAAAAATCGAATAGAGGTACAAGTATGTCGCTCACCGTCTCCGAATTAAACTCTAAGGATGCAACAGCAACTGTTTCTTGTGCTTCTGCCACTGCGTCATCGTATATGTCGGCATCACCACAATCAGCGAGTTCACAAAATAGAAGCAAAGGTTCCGTGTCTGTCCCAAAATCCCAACCAAAACAAGCATCTATGTTGTCGTATCTGGATGTAGTAACATCTCCCGAGTCTAAGAAGCTGGATATGTTAGTAGAACGAACGTTTTATGCTAACAGATTACCATTCCGCATAATGGAAGAACGAAATTTTGTAGAAATGGTGAAAGGCCAATATGGAATATGATCGTTTAATGGCTACTTCCAAATTGCAAATTGTTAAGAGCCCAGGTGTGACTCTAGTTATTGACGGGTTGTCAAATATTTGACATGATTCAATAATAAATTTTGTAATCTGCACACCTCAACCGATATTTGATAAGAGCTTAAATACCGGTAGCAATTGCCATATTGATGATTGTTCGTTTCACATCAGTAAAGAAGTGATAAAAAAAATTGGCTCTTTGAAATTTACTGCAATAGTCAGCGACAATGCTAGTAACATGAAGGCAATGTGGCGATTAGCGAGATCAGAATATCCACACATTCTCTGTTATGGATGTAGCGCGCATGCCCTCAACCCCCTCACTCAGGATTTGTGTAAGCTAGATATTGGTATTCTGTAGTAAAGATGTTATCTAGAGTATTGAAAGCTCAAACGGTCTTGAAACAACTAGCTGTTGATGATGAGATAACTTTGTTGCCAGAAAATAAAAAAGGAATATTGAACACTGATACTAATGACACTAATACGCCTGATCCTGATAACAGAAACAAATCGTTTTAGTGCAAATTACAAATAACACACGATTTATTAAAGCCAGTTGCTGATAGCGTCGCACTCGCTGAATCAAATTTGACTTCAATTTCCAGTGTGCCAGAAATATTAATTGGTATCAAAGAAAAACTTAAGCAGTGTGGTTCTTACTTTAGTCAGCAAGATGCAAAAAAAATAAATGACTTGATTCGTCAAAGGGAAGATTTTGTGGTTACATCCACGCACAATTTGTCCAATATTTTAGATCCCAGATTTGGTGGACAGTCGCTTAACGATACAAATAAAACGAGACCGTTTCGAATTTAGAATTTTATATAAAAGAATATGGATTTTGGAAAAATGAAGCCCGACGTTCAAATATATTTTCTTCATACTTTAAATATATGTAAAAAGAAGGCTTTTTTAAACCCTGTCTATACAGGGATGCCAATAACACGTCCAATCCAGTCACGTGGTGGAAAATGTTCCAGCATTTTTCAACGGTTTCAGACCTCGCAACAATAGCTATTAGAATATTGTCGGTTCCATCATCAAGTGCATCTGTTGAACGGGAGTTTTTCTGTCAATCTCAAATACATACCAAGAATGGAAATAAACTTTCTAACAAAACTGTTGAGAAGCTGCTTGCCGTAGAACACAATTTAAGGTTTCTGGAGCTAGATGAAGAGGGCAATAATTTGACATCTTCACAAATCCAAAAGAGTAGGTATATATTGACAATTTCTAATGTTTTTTCTTCTTAATTTTTATTATTAGACGGAGGTGAAGGGGAGTTGGATAATGCTACGTTAGAGGATGAGGAAATGGAATTAGATACACTCTCAGGCTGTAGCTTTCCAGAGACAAACAGTGTCAAGGGAGTTGAACTGAGTGACTTGGAAACAATACAATACTCGTAGATTAAAGATGAAGGCAAGATGCCCCTCGCAGAATATAGTACAAAACTTTTTTATTCCAAGTCAAAAAAGCCAGTTTAACTTGCTTTGTTTGTTTATTGGTTTTGTTTTTACAATTTTTTTCTTAAGAATAATAATTGTTTTTATTTTGTTTTATTGAATAAATGCTAAGTTTGGTTATATAACAGATTTATTTTATAACAATTAACAAAAAGCCTTTACCATTTTTTAGATCGAAAGTATTATACCTTCTGGTATAACAAGGTATAAAACTAGTAAAAGTTAAATACCAGATTTTGCCAACCCTACGTGTGTGGAATGCACAAAGACTTATTTGGTAATCTTCCCACTTCTAACGCACATAAAAACAACTCAAATAATAACTTTGACATTAATCTCATTATTTCAATTATACAATATTTTTGAAGTAGTAGCAAGTGTATTGTTTTA
The DNA here is from genome assembly GCA_030710515.1 of Abscondita cerata. Lineage (NCBI taxonomy): Eukaryota > Metazoa > Arthropoda > Insecta > Coleoptera > Lampyridae > Abscondita > Abscondita cerata. Next base: position 203,722 of record JALBCR010002676.1, on the reverse strand, counting down.
TATTTTATAACTTTTAACAAAAACAATATTTACCAATTGGATTAATACTACTAACCAAACTTTTAAAGCGTTTGCTTATCTTAAAACTAACAAAAAACCTTTTGTAATCAGCATTACGTAATGAGCAATATATTTTTCAATATCCACATTCTTCTTCATAGATATTATACTTCTTATATCATTGCTCAAAGGCTTAAAGATTTTTTACTTTTGGTTGTATGCTCATCGGATTAAGTTAGTGCATAATACCCTTCCACGTGTTTGATTTTTAATTTGTTTCTTACACTACTTGCTAAATAAATTTTATAATAGAATGCATTTTTCGTCTTCGTACTTGATTTTACTGGTTTCCCAGTAAACACCAATCAAAACTGTTACAATAACACAAATGAAACAAAGGTAACGTATAATATAACCAAAGAAAGTTTTGAAAATGTTTCATACTTTGTGTGATTGTTTCTTTTTTTTTGGTTTTGTAGTAATCATACGCCTTCAATTCTGTTTTGGCTGGTGGAAATCGAAATTGTTTTGATTCTTTAAAAACAGTTTTTTTTACAAGTTGTTTTTGTTTCAATTTTGTCTATTTAGTTTAGTTTGAATTTATAAAAATTGAAACAGTTTCGTTTCTTCAAAATCAGTTCTATACGGTCTGCTTTTGTTACAATTTCTTGATTTTTATTCTGATTCAATTTACTAAAATCAAAACAGTTTTGTTTCTTCAAAAACGGTTTTATACGGTTTGCTTTTGTTTTAATATTTTGTATTTAATACTGTTTTGAGTCACGAAAATCGAAAACGCTTTGCTTCTTTAAAAACAGTTCTTTGCGGTTTGATTTTGTTTCAGTTTTATAGATTTAATTCTGTTTCCAATCACAAAAATTCAAAGTGTTTTGTTTTTTAAAAACAGTTTTTTTTCTTATTTCAGCTCTACGTAGGTACATAGTTTTATCTTTATCTATATTTTTAAAATTAAAGTTGTTTGGATTATTTAAAAACTTTTTGGGGTTGTTGTACTTATCTATTTAAATCTATTTATGAAAAAACAAAACTTTTCATTTGTCCCTTTCAAAAATTTTATTTTTATTTTATTGGCGACATAAATATTTGAAACACGAAGAGACGTGTTGATACTTGAAATTTTGAAGTTTTTTGAAAAAATGACAAGTTTATAACATTTTCTAAATATAATAAAAATCCCCAAAAGTGGCATTTTAATTTTTTAAATAAATTAATCCAAAATTATTATTTCAGAGCTAAAACATTGTAAGACTATTAATATACTAATGCTACTACCAACTCGCGTTACAGTCCCCTTTTTGCAAATCACAGCATTTGTATATTGATTATGTTCTCATCTCTTCAATTAAATAAATATGTAGCTATCATTTTATAGTTTAAAACGAGAATGGTTTTGTAAAAGTATTCAGTAATTGATAGTTATCAATTATGATATTATTATTATTATTACAGATAACTGTTGGATTTGGTAGATGGACGTAATAAAGAAAAGACTGAGTTTAAACTTTGAACGGGGATTATTAAATTTTTTAATTAAATAGAAAAAAACTTTTAACATTATTCATTAAGTTAATTGGCTAATTAATCCCTCTGTTCCATTAGCATTAAATGTCTAAATATAACAAAACCGTCAAATTTTAAATTAAATTGTGCACATTCCGTCTAACGATTAACAAAAAAATATAATAAAACAACCAAAGAATTCTACAAATTACAAGCACGTGCTTTTATCGCTGCTATGATAGCCTTAAACTCATCCCCGTTGCGCAAATATGGTATTGATTTTCCATTACTGTTAAACGCTCATCTTGACATAAGCCTACCAACGAAATTTGATTTGAATGATAAAATATATTATTCTAGATTTCATGGTTGTGGCTTCGATACATTTCGTATCCAATGTGTCATTTGTTATCCGATTACAACTATTCACGGTTTTCATCAAACAAGGTTTTATGCGAAAAATTTTATTTATGTCATAAAGCACAAGTACTAAGCTTGTAAAGATGTAAATCGCATTAAAGAAAATTTATGAATAATTTGTCCATGTTTGATTCATAGCAACCTAGTAGAATAAATTACCATTTTTACTTCTAACTACATATGTTAAACTAAAAATAGTCAAATACAATACAGTAAATTGAATTCCCTTTTCTCCGCAACCGGTACAATTATGGTTTCATGTGGTGTTTATACATACACAAACAAAATTTAGATCCAAGTTAATACTAAGTTTTACTCTCTTTATTACATTGAGCAAAATTAGTAGGTGTATACACTTTCTACAACACAACCTATGTGAACCTTTATTATTAGAGAAAATAAAATGTGGTGTATAAAACTGTCGTTTCGTTTAAATTAGATCTCGCCACGATCGGATCGGCTAAATGAAGGGCAGCTAGAAAGACAATGATAATGTTATTTACGTAGGAATTGGATTGTATTTAGTTGTAATTCAATTGATACCATTCATTTGTATAGATTACGTATGTTATTATGACTGTTTTCAAATATTACTTAACCCCAGAACCTTACTAGTAAAATAGCGTACTCCTCCATATACCAGAACTGAGTATTTTTCTAAACATCAATCTCTACCTTCTATAAGAAAGGGTCTAGACGTCACCGACTAAATTAAATATTTGTTTATGAAAAAAACACACAAAACATAATTCACAGAAATAAAATATTGTTACATAGGAAGTATTGACTTGCCTCAAAGTTGATGCCAGATACTGCACAAAAATAAACATTTTTGAAAATCAATTTATCATATTTTTGGATTCGGGATTATTGCCTAAGTTTGAAGAAATATTTACAAATTAAGAATTGATTAAACAGGGCTACAGTTTTTTGCAGGTGTTAGAAAGTTTAACTAACGATTGAAAAGGTGATCTAAACAATTTTGAATATTTTTAGTTTTTTGAACATTTAAAATTTTGTAATTGCAAGAATTATTATTTTATATACGAGTGGCCCATTTGTGCGAGGAATGTGGATATCTCAGAAAATATTAGGGTTAGATAAAAACTTTTGCAACGATAGTTGTGCAAATCAATGAGCTGCAGATGTAAAATTATTTCCGTTTATACCGGGTGTTCCATATAAGTGCAATATACCAAAGTTTTTTAAAATAAAACCACCCAGTTTTGATTACAAATTTGGGTTCCTTAGAAAATTCTAATATGACTTTATGCATTATATACAGGGTGATTCAGCTAACCCGTTCATTGGAAGTTTATGGACTTCCCGCTGAAATATTTGTTTAAAAATTTGGGGTAGTGGATTGCTCGAAAAATTCTATTTAATTAAAATATTTCAGCTCTTCTAGCACTTCCGGTTACACCTTGTGGCTACCAACTTTCTTATTTTAAATAGAATAATATATTTTTATTTGTATATTTGGATTCTACGCTAAAATCTGAGTTACTGTCATGTAGCACAACCTATATTAAAAATCAATAGTTTTTGAAATAGTCTAATTTTTTTGAGAAAAATTGGTTTTGTAGTATTGTTTTCAAACGCTTGTCAATGATGGAAAAAGAAAGTTATAGTAACAAAATTTGGGCTACATTTAGGAGAACTGTTAAGTTTTTAAATGATGTGTAATTTGACATCTCATTATTTACAGGGTGTTCAAAATATTTGGCTTAATCTGACTAACTTCAACTGCCCAAAAGTCATTTTTTTTAAAATGGAACACCCTATATCTTGTTGCTCTATGTGATGGAGAATTAAGTATTCTTTCAATCTTCATAAGGGTTCCCTATACCTATCTGTTACCATTTTCCTGCTATCGATGTATTTACATTCGACATACAATATTTCTCTATTTTATTAAATAATTTCTGACTAGTGGCCTGTGGAAATTAAAACAATGTGTCTTATTTATCAAATTTGTAAACGTCGATGTGACACATTGTACACGATATGGAAATCCACCAAGAATATTCGAATGAAGACATACTAAATTTATTTTTTATTCATAGAGAATGTTACAAGATTATTGAAAGAACTTGCCGTTTGCTTAACGAGAGATATCTACATTTATGGCCTCTAAATAAAATTACATTGCAAAAAATAGAAGCAAATTAATTTAATTATTAATTTAGCAACTGTTCGTTATGCCGTCCGTGGTTTTCTAAGTACAATAAATCTCTTCTGTTAACTTCAGCTATTGTGGATTTTTCAACCATTTGCACATCTACTTCAGCGAAGGCAGTTCGAACCTGATGTAATAAGTCATCTCTGTTATGGACTGGCCTTGAATAGACTATAGTCTTGACATACGCCCATGAAAAAAAATTCAGTGGTGTTAGGTCCGGTGATCTGGGAGGCCATAGAGATAGACCGTTGCGTCCAAACCAACGATCTTCGAACATATGGGATAATTCTTAATAAGCCTGAGGGGTTGAATGGGCTTACCATCCATTTGGTACCAACATGAATTTAGAAGATTTAGGGGTAAATTTTCCGAAAAATTTAAAACCACTCTTCTAAGCATTTCTAAATATTTGCGAGAATTTAAATTTTCGTCATACACTTCAAAACAAACACGATTGTCTATAATTAAACAAAAAACATTAAAACTAAATGTGTCTTAAAAGTTACCTTCGCGCACCATCCGGGGATTTTGTTTTGCCCAATAATGCCAATTTTTTCTATTAATGATTCCTTCTCTACTAAATTTTAACTAATCGGACCAAATAATTTTTTTCAAAAAATTTGGGTCTTCCTGCGTTTTCAATAAAATGCTTTTACAAAATGCTACACGACGTATTTCGTCACCTGGGCGGAAAGCTTGTAGTTTTATAATAGAATGCATTTTACGTTCTGCCAAAATTCTCTGTATCGACGAGTAGGACAGTCCCAAATCTATAGACGCAGCTCTGATCGATGCATGCAGATTTGCATTAAAATATGCCAATACATTGATTTCGTTGCTTTCATCACCGGTGACTACCTTGGGGCGTGATCTAGTACATTGAATTCCAAATTGTTTAAAATTTGCTTCTATTCTCTTAAACGTAGTTTTATTTAGAGGTCGCAAGTGTGGATATCTCTCGTTAAACAAACGGCAAGTTCTTTCAATAATTTTGTAACATTCTCCATAAATTAAATAAAAATTTAGTATGTCTTCATTCGAATATTCTTGGTGGATTTCCATATCGTGTATGTGTCACGTCAACGTTTACAAGTTTGATAAATAAAGTACATTGTTTTAATTTCCACAGGCCACTAGTCAGAAATTATTTAATAAAATAGAGAAATATTGTGTGTCGAATGTAAATACATCGATAGCAGGAAAATGGTAACAGATAGGTGTAGGGAACCCTTATAAAGATTGAAAGACCACTTAATTCTCCATCACATAGAGTAACAAGATACAGGGTATTCCATTTAAAAAAATTGACTTTTGGGTAGTTGAAGTTAGTCAGATTTAGTCAAACATTTGGAACACCCTGTATATAATGAGATGTCAAATTACACATCATTTAAAAACAGTCCTCCTAAGTATAGCCCAAATTTTGTTAGTATAACTTTCTTTTTCAATCATTGACAAGCGTTTCAAAACAATACTACAAAACCAATTTTTCTCAAAAAATGAGAATATCTCAAAAACTATTGATTTTTCATATAGGTTGTGCTACAAAAAAGTAACATAGAATCGAAATATACAAAAAAATATATCATTCAATTTAAAATAAGGAAGTTGGTAGCCACTTCCGGTGTAACCGGAAGTGGTAGAAGAGCTGAAATATTTTAATTAAATAGAACTTTTTGTGCAATCCCCTATTCCAAATTTTTAAACAAATATTTTAACGGGAAGTCCATAAACTTCTAATGAACGGGTTAGCCGAATCACCCTGTATAGTGTCTAAAATAGAGAGTTTTTGTATTATTGCACTTTTTTCGAAAAATTTGACGTTTTAAAAAAATTAAATAACTTAGTTATCCTGGAATTTATCCAACTGCAATTTTGTAGCATGCATTACATGTGCTAACTAAAGCTAGTTGTTCACCTTTCTAACCTTGCTAAGTTTTGAGTAATCAATTATTATTTTAACTGAAGTCTCTAAATTCATGGATAACTTGATTTTTTCAAATAGAACTACCTAATTTTTATGTGCTATTGAACGTGGAATTTCATAAGCATTCTAATGAAATATCTAACTCTTACGGATTTTTGAGGATTTTTAAGTAAGAGTTAGATACCTACAATCTTATCATTAAAAAGCCTATAACATTCTACGTTCAACGACACATAAAAAATTACGTGGTGCCATTGGAAAAGTCAAGTTATCCATGAATTTTGAGAGTTCAATTTAAATAACTGATTACTCAAAACTAAGCAAGGTTATTAATGTGAATAACCAGCTGTAGTTAGCTCATGTAATGCACATCAAATTTCAGGATAATTGAGTTATTTAATTTTTTTCGAAAAAAACGTTTTTCCGGAAAAACTAAAATAATGCAAAGACCTTCCATTTTATACACTATGTATAATGCAAAAAGTCACATTGAATTTTTTTAGGGAATCCAAATTTGTAATAAAAAATGGGTGGTTCTATTTAGAAATAACATAACTTGGGTATGTCGCATTTTTATGGAACACCCTGTATAAACAAAAATAATTTAAAAATGTGCAGCTTTTATGTTATTAGGCCAATATTTGTAAACTTTGTTTTTTACGTATCCCCACAGAAAACAATTTAAAGGGCTTCAATTCGGCCAACGAGCTGACCACTCAATGTTTTCTCTTCTCCCAATCCATCTGTTTGGAAACACATTATTGACAAACATTTGTACCATAGTGTGGTGGGGCGCCATCTTGCTGGAACCAGATATTGTTGTTGGGAAGGTGTCCATTATTTTCACGGGGATAAAGAGTAGCACAGGCAGGTATAATTTGATTTTGCAATAACTGTAAATACATAGCCAAAGTTAAATTGTCATCGATAAAAAAAAAGACCTATTATATGACCCCCTAGAATTCCTGCCCAAAGATTAACGTTTTGAGTATGGTGTTTTAAAACCCAATAAGGATTTTTCGATAACCAGTATCTGCAGTTATGTCTGTTTATTTTACCATTAAGGAAAAACTTAGCTTTGTCAGAGAAAATAATATTGTTGACAAAATTTTCATTACTATTGCAAATATTTGACATTTCTCTGTTTACAAAATTAGCAATCCAATGTTAGTTTTGTGAGGAAATGTCAAATAATAATGATTATTTTCTCTGACGAAGCTACGTTTTGTCTTAATGGTGAAATAAACAGACATAACTGCAGATACTGGTCATTGGAAAATTGTTAATGGGCTTTAAAACACCATACGCAGTATCCTCAAAAGGTTAATGTTTGGGCGGAACTTCTGGTGAGTCATATTGTAGGTCCCTTTTTTATCCATGACAATTTAACTTTGACTATGTATTTAGTTATTGCAAAATTCAAATTGTACCTACCTGTGCTACCCTTTATCCCTATGAAGACAATGAGCACCTTTCCAACAACAATATCTGGTTCCAGCAAGATGGCGCCACACTACATATGTGCAAATGTTTGTCAACATCTAAATAATGTGTTTCCAAACAGATGGATTGGAAGAAGAGAAAACATTGAGTGGCCAGCCCGTTCGCCGGTTTTAACCCTTTAGATTATTTTTCTGTGGGGAATTGTAAAAAACAAAGTTTACAAAGATAGGCCCAATAACATAGAAGATTTAAAAATAATTACCAGAACGATGGAAGAAATTTCCCGCAAATTCTTAGAAAATTCTCTTCGTGGCTTTGTAAGTCTATTGGGTCATGGTCAAATTGTAAATGGAGGACAATTTGAACATTTAATTCACTAGATTTATGTGTTTGTATTTATTTATGCTTTACTTGTTTTGATCGTGTTTTTGTTTAATTTAGTTATGAATTTATTTCTAACAATAACATTTTCACAAACACTTTTATTACAAATAATTATTCACAAAATAAAAGATTAAACTCGCTCGCCTTTGTTCATCGCTTCGCTTTTGTTTATCATAGCTGTATCGTTTACGAATCTGAAAATAATTAATTGTAAATATTTTAACTTTAATCAGCATTTCCTCGAAGAAATTTTATACTTCCGAAAAAATATATATACTTTATACTTCATAATTATAAAGAGAAGAAAAATCTCTATTGAATAGTACAAGATTAAAAGGTTGCCATTTAAAAAATATCCCGTAAAGTCATAACTCAAAACAGTTGAATAACAACAATTTTCGTATATGTCAACATGTAGATAAAAATTTATAAAAAACTTTTGTATTAATCATTTTCATAAAAAATGAATTTTAACGACAGAAATTCGGATGTTCCCATACTTTTAACTCTCTCTGTATAAGCTTTGTTCCAACCTTGAATCAGAAACAGATTTCCTACAGTTTACAAATCGTCATCAACGCGCATATATATAATATGACAATCTGTGATTGTCACTAATGTCCATGGTTGGAACAGCTGATGTTCAATTTTTTAATATCAACTTACTTCTAGTCTAGAAACACACATGTAAATTAACTTGGTTTTAAAGCTACAAAGTACCGAAACATCTGTAGAACACCTGACACCAGAACGAAGCATAATTTTTGTTTATTTTTAATAGATAAAATGGAACAAGAAGGTAAGTAAATCACGAAAATATTTTAGAAACGTTATATCCTGTATGTTAGATATAAATAAACAAGATGAAAGAAGTTTTTTATTGTGAAAATTGAAGTAGAACTCTTGCTACAATTCTTGCTACATATTTTAAAAACAGCACGTTGTGTGATTAATTTTATTTTTTTTTCATTTTAGAATTTTTCTGGTATCTAAATTTAAAAAAAATTATGTTATCAACTCTTACCTTGTGGAATCTATTCACGGTTCAAAATAAAGCAACAAATAAAATTCTACGTTTATATTTCTTTGTGTTTTCTTTTGCCTTGTGTAATCCGACAAGCAAACTCTGCAATATATGCATGCGCCAAGTGAATGATCAGACGAAAATCTACAAATCGATCTGATAATTATCAAACAGGTTTGAATTGTAGTTGGAACAGAAAACAAATTGTTTACTAATCGTTAATATATCTGGTTGGATTGGAACGCATCAATTTCACTGCGCAGAATCATGGATAAAGAAATCATTTCTGATGCAGGTTGGAACAAACCTATATTCTGTGTCTCTAGGTTGAATCACCACCAACGGGACATAGATTTATAGCGAAACAGTAAACTTTTTACAAGTTTTGTCATTTTAGTAGTATGTACACTCATGAAATTTAAAACTTGGACACCACAATTTCTGTAAACAAAAGTTTGCACAGTGTGAAGCGGGCTTAAGGATATCATTTACAATTCTAACAGCAAGTAGTCTCAGCAGGGGTTATCTTATAGAAGGACTGTAGAATGAATCATTACACTAAGCACGTTTTAGAAAATAGGTAATTTACGTTGCTTACTCAATTTTTTCTTTAAAGAATATATCTGAAGGTATCGCTAATTAAACACCATAGCTCAATTAATTATCGAATCAAAATTTTGTTTAGGAAATGTTTACAAAATAAAATTAGAAATAATTTTGATTTAAAAAACGTCTACAAGCAATAACTTTTAAATTAAATCAAAAAACTAAACATGGTTATTTGGGTTGACTGATTATTACTTATTTTTAAATAAATCAAACCTACTAATTATTGTAAGTTATTAAAAAAATCATTAAACTCTCTATTCATAATATTTAGTCCTTACAAAATGTATATTTTATGACGTTTCAATATTTATCTGTAGTTAATATAACAAGTGAAAATAAAAACTAAGGCAATTCTTATTGTCAACGTATATATTTAGTTTTTTGACAAGAATTTATTACATAATTATAGTTAAGATACCAAGTTATAGTTTAAAATTAAATGAAAACGTTTTTTTTAAATAAAGGTATTACTATATAAATAAATATAAGAAATCAATAATGGGTGTGACCTCCATTATTATTGATACATTCTTGGAGGCGTCTGCTCATTGACGCTATCAAGGTATCAATATAATTAATATTAATCGATTCCCATGCGGTATCAATGGCTGCAATTAGTGCATTACGGTTTACTGGTATAAAATTTGGCCCTTGTTGTCTTCGGATAACAGCAAGTATTCGAGCCCAAACATTTTCGATAATGTTAAAATCTGGGCTTTTGCTGGCCAGGGTAACAGCTCAAGTTATTTGCTTGTATCCAGTTGCGCACAACCTGCGAAGTATAGGGTCATCATATCCCGATAGTTAATTATCGAATGTTCCAAGAAAATATGTGTAAATAGTAAATGGAATCTACTAACGTAACGTTAAGTCGTTAATTATAGTTACATAACTCTCCTTTCATAAGATATAGTTCATATTAATATGCTTATTGTAAAGCTTCGTACACACCTGAACAACAAACCGAGGAACAAACAGAACAACGAACCGAACGGCAATCGGAACATTAATTTGGACGGTGCTACGTACGAATTTTAGAACAGATTCGCAAGTCCTGATTGTTCCACGAACGGTTTGCGGCGTTCCCGCAACTTGTCGATTTTTTCTCCGACATCAAAAAAATGCGCGCGAATGCGTTTGCAGGTTTGGACGAATCTAAACAAAACGGCGAACAAACTTATGCGGGAGAATTAAATTATTTATTTTTTGTCCTCCCTTTTGTGGGTTTGTTGTGTTTTAGGTAATATTATGGAGTTGACAGAAGAAAAATGTTTTAAATTAATCAGTGTTTAAGAATGCAAGAAAAAAATGATGTCCCTATTAGCATCATTTGGGCGGGAAATTTCCAAAACAAAAAAAAAGCGAAGTAAATTATAATTTTTTACTCTTCTTTGTGCGTAAAAATTTGGTTGGCACTATCTTTTTGTTTTCCGCAATTTTCTCTTCTCAATAATAAATATATATGAACTGAAAACTACTGAAAATAATTATGGGAACAGCACAAACGTTCCGTTTGTTGTTCGGATTGTGGAAATCATAAAAGATCGTTTGTCGTTCTGTTTGACTTTCGGTTCGTTGTTATGTTTGTTGCTCGGTTTGTTGTTCAGGTGTGTACGAAGCTTTACAACTTAAGCAACAGTTTTTTGGCGAATAAAGATTAGTTTGTGATGTAATATTAGAAACACAAATTTATATCATATCAAATTTATGACAACTTAAAAACCAAGAACGTGTATGTTATTGCTAAGAAATTATTAAGGAAAAAGCGCAATTGCAGTGTAAATATTTATAATTAGATATTTTCGAAAGTTTATAAGTCCTCTATTGTAATCTTAATACTTAAAAGAAAATCCTGTCCATTAGCATTATAAGGAAATGGCTTTTACTTTATGAATAAGTTTCAATAACAATAGAATATCCTTGCTTGTTTAATTTACTTCCTTTGAGTCATATTGCTCTAAGGGTTGTTACATTGGTCATTAGAAGTATGTAATAAATAAACAATTACCTACTGTTTGAGAAGGGGTAGTGTGAACCAATAAATAAAGTAAGAAATGTAAATTCCATTTTAGTTTAAAATTTCAAGTGTTGTGAAAATGCCACCTCATCTCGGTGCTGATTTGAAAGCGCGGATTGTTTCGGAATTAGCGGCGGGCCGTAGCGTGCGTGAAATTTCACGTATGTTAGATATACAAAAAGCACCGTAGGGCATTACCGAGTAAAATGGAATCTTGAACACACTTTGGAAAGAGCCATCGGAAGTGGTAGACCTAAAGTATCTACACGTGCTCAAGATCTCGAGTTGTTTCATTACGTAACAGAACAACCATTTGCTACATACTCCAGGGCTATAGCAGATACACATTTTCCCGGATGCCGTATAACTGCACAAAAAAGATTAAAGGAGATGGGAATAAAAAGTATAATGCTGCTGCGAAAGAAGTTCTCAGTGACGAAAATATGAGACGTCGTCTGGAATTTGCAAGGCGATATGTGAACGAACCTTTGGAATTTTGGAATCGAGTGATTTTTAGCGACAAAAAAACGTTCAATAGCCGCAACGATGGACCACTAAAAGTTTTTAGAATGGAAGGAACTTGTTACGAAAATAATCACATATGTCCTAAAAACGAAGTGGTTATTTTTCTGTGAATGTGTGGGGTTGGGTTAGCGCGCGGGGTCCAGGAGTTTGTTGGGCTATCGATGGACGTCTTGATTCTGCTGCGTATTTAGATATTTTGGAAACTATTATGAAACCTTCAGTCGAAGTGTTTTATCCAGACGAAGATTATATTTTCCAACAAGTAAGTATTCTTATTTCACTATACTTTCTCCAAAAATAGTTCGGGATCTGTTGAATTAACATTTTCATAATGTATTTTTGTTGTTAAAGGACAACGCCCTATTCATACTTCGCGGGTTGTGCGCAATTGGATACGAAAAAATAACTTGGAGCTGTTACCCTGGCCAGCAAAAGCCCAGATTTTAACATTATCGAAAATGTTTGGGCTCGAATACTTGCTGTTATCCGAAGACAACAAGGGCCAAATTTTATACCAGTAAACCGTAATGCACTAATTGCAGCCATTGATACCGCATGGGAAACGATTAATATTAATTATATTGATACCTTGATAGCGTCAATGAGCAGACGCCTCCAAGAATGTATCAATAATAATGGAGGTCACACCCATTATTGATTTCTTATATTTATTTATATAGTAATACCTTTATTTAAAAAAAAACGTTTTCATTTAATTTTAAACTATAACTTGGTATCTTAATTATAATTATGTAATAAATTCTTGTCAAAAACTAAATATATACGTTGACAATAAGAATTGCCTTAGTTTTTATTTTCACTTTTATATTAACTACAGAAAAAAATGAAACGTCATAAAATATACATTTTGTAAGGACTAAATATTATGAATAGAGAGTTTAATGGTTTTTTTTAATAACTTACAATAATTAGTAGGTTAGATTTATTTAAAAATAAGTAATAATCAGTCAACCCAAATAACCATGTTTAGTTTTTGATTTAATTTAAAAGTTATTGCTTGTAGACGTTTTTTAAATCAAAATTATTTCTAATTTTATTTTGTAAACATTTCCTAAACAAAATTTTGATTCGATAATTAATCGAGCTATGGTGTTTAATTAGCGATACCTTCAAATATATTCTTTAAAGAAAAAAATAAGTAAACAACGTAAATTACCTATTTTCTAAAACGTGCTTAGTGTAATGATTCATTCTACAGTCCTTCTATAAGATAACCCCTGCTGAGACTACCTTCTGTTAGAATTGTAAATGATACCCTTAAGCCCGCTTCACAATGTGCAAACTTTTGGTTACAGAAATTGTGGTGTCCAAGTTTTAAATTTCACGAGTGTACCTTAAAAAGTATAAAATTTTTAAATTATTTTGAAATACACAGTATGTCCCAAAAAAAGTGTGGCGCATCAAAGCTATATTTTCTCTTATGGAACACTATGTTGTTTAATTGCATGTAAAAAATATGTATGCTTTCGTTATGAGTTACGTCGACTTCTCTTAAAATACGGACTACTAAAAAAATCATTATCTTCTAATCCAACAAATCATAACAATAAATAAATATTAGATAAATGTATTCCATGATTAAATATTAAACATCTTATTACAGGGCGTTAAAAATTTACAGGTCAATTATTATAACATTTAATATGTAATATGAGCCTTATTTTAAATAAAACATCTTATATTTTATTAATTCATAACGTTAACAAAAAGTCCTCTTTCAAATAGTATAAGAATGCCATATATAGTATTTTCGCTGTAGCTTTGCGGTTAAGTGATTAGGGATTTCCACTTGCAAACTGTATGCTTCAATATTTGTGAAAGTCAGTGGTACTTAAAAAATTCTACATAGGTATTCGTCATTAAAATTGCAATTGGCTAGGAATGTAACAATTATAAAAAATAAATGGTTTAGAACCCTGACTTCTTATTTAAAAGTTTACATTTGAACAAAAGGGAGCTCATTATTCCATTATCACCAAACAATACTTAATGGTGTTGTTTACCTGTTTATTGCCTCGAGGCGATTAGACATGCCCAATATTTTAGGTAGGTATAATATAAAATGTTAGAAGAGGACAACACTATAAGAGTATGTGATTTCTGAAATTAAGCGCTAATCACTTAACCGCAAAGCTACAGCGAAAATACTATACCTAAGTGTTACAGTTTTTACGCAATTTACAATTGCCTTTAAATTAATGGTAGCGAGAAATTTCAAAACAAAAAATGTATACGTAATTTAATTAGTTAATAACATTTAATCTTCAAGCGGTCGCAAATGTTGACTTTGTGTATCTCTATAGAAACCGTTGAAGTAAAATGCAATTGAGAAACGTATGTCGTTCTGTTTATTTTATGTGCAAGCAATAAAACGTATGTCGAATCATTAGCTTTGTTTACATTGACATAACCCTAAATTCGTATTTCAAGTTGCCTCACTGTTTTTGAAACTTTTCAACTTTCCTTTATTCAAATCAGTATTTTTCACTTATTACATCGAAGCAGATTAAGTAAGTACATGATATTAACAATAAATTAATGATTAATATGACGGCTTAGAAATATGCCAAAGAAATTTGAAGCCGAGGCAGTCATTATGAAAGTAATTGACATACATTTTATTAAATAAAAGTACTATTTTATCTTACGGCTTAATTCATTATTGAACTGCAGAAACATGTGGCGGTAATATAAATACTGTGTCTTGGATTAAGAAAAAGAGAACGAAGCGCCTGCAGTACCAAATCAAAAATGTAGAAAGTCAAAGTTGATAATTTTGTGAAAGACGTGGTTAAAAGAACAATTTGCAATGTGCATAATAATTTTGATATTTAGTAGAGGTTCAACCACTAGGATAACGTTAGCACGATGCTTCTAAACTGATGATTAGACTGATCCCTAAATTATCCGAATTTTTTTATACTTGTATTAGGGTTTTCCGTAGCAGATGTGATACTTTTCATAATCAAAGTAACTGTCAACATCAGTTGCACACGATTAGAACTTGAATTCGAAATAAATTTAATTCCTTTTTAAAACTTTTTTTCTCAAAAAATATTGAATGTAAGAGGTAACAAAACATGATTTTTTGTAACTCATGTAATTATCATACTGTAATGTCTTAAAATGTTGTTAATTAATTAAATTACGTATGCATTTTTTGTTTTAAAATCTCTCGCTACCAATAATTTTAAAGAAATTGTAGATTACGCAAAAACTGTAACACTTAGGCATAGTACACCCTTATATCACTTGAAAAAAAATTTTGTTGTTAACGTTATAAATTAATAAAATTTAGAGTGTTCTGTTTAAATTAAGGCTCATATTACACATTGAATGATCTCATAATTAACCAGTAAATTCTAAACACCATGGAATACATTAATCTAATATCCAACTATTTCTATTTAAGAGTAAATTTCTTATAATTTGTTGGATTAGAAAAATTTTTTTTTTAATTTTGCGTATTTTAAGAAAAGTCTACGACACCGAACACTCTATATTTAGGTATAGGAAACCTTTATGAAAGTATACCTTATTTTATACGGGCAATTAAAAAACACAATAATGTACATAGTGTTCCATAAGAAAAATGATAACTTTTATGCGCTACACTTTTTTGGGACATGTATATTTCAAAATAATTTTAAAATGTAATCTTCATCAACATCCTACATACCTACTACTAAAATGGAAAAACTTGCAAAACATTTACTGTTTCGCTATAAATCTCCGTCACGTTGGTGGTGATTCACCCTGTATATGATATAGTTAATTGGTATTTTGTAGCAGAAGTTTAGATACCTACTGCATTTACGAGTGTGAGTAACCGTTAGAGGCCTTCAAATCATAGAATTTGCAAAAGCGTTTCTGTATACGTATAAAAGTGATTTTTGTACTGGCAATTCTTAAATCATTTAAATAAAATCTAAATTTACTCAGTCTATTCACCAATTTTTATTGAAATCTGAATCAAAAAATTGTTTTTGCGATTTAATCTGTGTACACTAATGAAATTTAAAACTTGGACACCACAATTTCTGTAAACAAAAGTTTGCACATTGTGAAGCGGGCTTAATGGGTATCATTTACAATTCTAACAGCAGGTAGTCTCGGCTGGGATTATCTTATAGAATGACTGTAGAGAGAATCATTACACTAAGCACGTTTTAGAAAATAGGTAATTTACGTTGCTTACTTAATTTTTTTCTTTAAAGAATATATTTGAAGGTATCGCTAATTAAACACCATAGCTCGATTAATTATCGAATCAAAATTTTGTTTAAGAAATTTTTACAAAATAAAATTAGAAATAATTTTGATTTAAAAAACGTCTACAAGCAATAACTTTTAAATTAAATCAAAAAACTAAACATGGTTATTTGGGTTGACTGATTATTACTTATTTTTAAATAAATCTAACCTACTAATTATTGTAAGTTATTAAAAAAAATCATTAAACTCTCTATTCATAATATTTAGTCCTTACAAAATGTATATTTTATGACGTTTCATTTTTTTCTGTAGTTAATATAAAAAGTGAAAATAAAAACTAAGGCAATTCTTATTGTCAACGTATATATTTAGTTTTTTGACAAGAATTTATTACATAATTATAATTAAGATACCAAGTTATAGTTTAAAATTAAATAAAAACTTTTTTTTTTAAATAAAGGTATTTACTATATAAATAAATATAAGAAATCAATAATGGGTGTGAACTCCATTATTATTGATACATTCTTGGAGGCGTCTGCTCATTGACGCTATCAAGGTATCAATATAATTAATATTAATCGTTTCCCATGCGGTATCAATGGCTGCAATTAGTGCATTACGGTTTACTGGTATAAAATTTGGCCCTTGTTGTCTTCGGATAACAGCAAGTATTCGAGCCCAAACATTTTCGATAATGTTAAAATTTGGGCTTTTTGCTGGCCAGAGTAACAGCTCCAAGTTATTTGCTTGTATCCAGTTGCGCACAACCTGCAAAGTATAGGGTCATCATATCCCGATAGTTAATTATCGAATGTTCCAAGAAAATATGTGTAAATAGTAAATGGAATCTACTAACGTAACGTTAAGTCGTTAATTATAGTTACATAACTCTCCTTTCATAAGATATAGTTTATATTAACATGCTTATTGTTAAGGTTCGTACACACCTGAACAACAAACCGAGGAGCAAACAGAACAACGAACCGAACGGCAATCAGAACATTAATTTGGACGGTGCGCAAATGCGTTTGCAGGTTTGGACGAATCTAAACAAAACGGCGAACAAACTTACGCGGGAGAATTAAATTATTTACTTTTTTGTCCTCCCTTTTGTGGGTTTGTTGTGTTTTAGGTAATATTATGGAGTTGACAGAAGAAAAATGTTTTAAATTAATCAGTGTTTAAGAATGTAAGAAAAAAATGATCCTATTAGCATCATTTGGGCGGAAAATTTCCAAAATAAAAAAAAATAATTTTTTACTCTTCTTTGTGCGTAAAAATTTGGTTGGCACTATCTTCTTGTTTTCCGCAACTTTCTCTTCTCAATAATAAATATATATGAACTGAAAACTACTGAAAATAATTATGGGAACAGCACAAACGTTCCATTTGTTGTTCGGATTGTGGAAATCATAAAAAATCGTTTGTCGTTCTGTTTGACTTTCGGTTCGTTGTTATGTTTGTTGCTCGGTTTGTTGTTCAGGTGTGTACGAAGCTTTACAACTTAAACAACAATTTTTTGGCGAATAAAGATTAGTTTGTGATGTAATATTAGAAACAGAAATTTATATCATATCAAATTTATGACAACTTAAAAACCAAGAACGTGTATGTTATTGCTAAGAAATTATTAAGGAAAAAGCGCAATTGCAGTGTAAATATTTATAATTAGATATTTTCGAAAGTTTATAAGTCCTCTATTGTAATCTTAATACTTAAAAGTAAATCCTGTCCATTAGCATTATAAGGAAATGGCTTTTACTTTATGAATAAGTTTCAATAACAATAGAATATCCTTCCTTGTTTAATTTACTTCCTTTGAGTCATATTGCTCTAAGGGTTGTTACATTGGTCATTAGAAGTATGTAATAAATAAACAATTACCTACTGTTTGAGAAGGAGTAGTGTGAACCAATAAATAAAGTAAGAAATGTAAATTCCATTTTAGTTTAAAATTTCAAGTGTTGTGAAAATGCCACCTCATCTCGGTGCTGATTTGAAAGCGCGGATTGTTTCGGAATTAGCGGCGGGCCGTAGCGTGCGTGAAATTTCACGTATGTTAGATATACCAAAAAGCATACCAACTAAAATGGAGTCTTGAACACACTTTGGAAGGAGCCATCGGAAGTGGTAGACCTAAAGTATCTACACGTGCTCAAGATCTCGAGTTGTTTCATTACGTAACAGAACAACCATTTGCTACATACTCCAGGGCTATAGCAGATAGACATTTTCCCAGATGCCGTATAACTGCACAAAAAGATTAAAGGAGATGGAAATAAAAAAGTATAATGCTGCTGCGAAAGAAGTTCTCATTGACGAAAATATAAGAGGTCGTCTGGAATTTGCAAGGCGATATGTGAACGAACCTTTGGAATTTTGGAATCGAGTGATTTTTAGCGACGAAAAAACGTTCAATAGCCGCAACGATGGACCACTAAAAGTTTTTAGAATGGAAGGAACTCGTTACGAAAATAATCACATATGTTCTAAAAAAAGAAGTGGTTATTTTTCTGTGAATATGTGGGGTTGGGTTAGCGCGCGGCACTAATTGCAGCCATTGATACCGCATGGGAAACGATTAATATTAATTATATTGATACCTTGATAGCGTCAATGAGCAGACGCCTCCAAGAATGTATCAATAATAATGGAGTTCACACCCATTATTGATTTCTTATATTTATTTATATAGTAATACCGTTTATTTAAAAAAAAGTTTTTATTTAATTTTAAACTATAACTTGGTATCTTAATTATAATTATGTAATAAATTCTTGTCAAAAACTAAATATATACGTTGACAATAAGAATTGCCTTAGTTTTTATTTTCACTTTTTATATTAACTACAGAAAAAATGAAACGTCATAAAATATACATTTTGTAAGGACTAAATATTATGAATAGAAAGTTTAATGATTTTTTTTAATAACTTACAATAATTAGTAGATTAGATTTATTTAAAAATAAGTAATAATCAGTCAACCCAAATAACCATGTTTAGTTTTTTGATTTAATTTAAAAGTTATTGCTTGAAGACGTTTTTAAATCAAAATTATTTCTAATTTTATTTTGTAAACATTTTTTAAACAAAATTTTGATTTGATAATTAATCGAGCTATGGTGTTTAATTAGCGATACCTTCAAATATATTCTTTAAAGAAAAAACTAAGTAAGCAACGTAAATTACCTATTTTCTAAAAACGTGCTTAGTGTAATGATTCAATCTACAATCCTTCTATAAGATAACTCCTGCTGAGACTACCTGCTGTTAGAATTGTAAATGATACCCATAAGCCCGCTTCACAATGTGCAAACTTTTGTTTACAGAAATTGTGGTGTCCAAGTTTTAAATTTCATGAGTGTACGTGTATGCGAGTAAACGTGTTGTTGCTGTTGTGACAAATATAAAAATATATTTTTGTACTCGCCGCTTAGGAAATGACATTTGATATAAGTCTCTAGCCAACCAGGAAGCTATTTTTCCCGCATCAGTTCGGGAAAAATTACCAAAAACACTTGCATTCACAGACATTGAAATAATAACATCGTAATCCAAATATAATTTTCAGTTGCTAAAATTCATTTTCCCAATGATTTTTGGTAATGAAAACAAGAATTAACCTTGAAAAATCTACACAAAGTTATTAAAAATTTATAGTCCCTTCTATCCGTTATGTAAATTTCAACAACTAAAAACTCATAGCACTCTGCTAAATATATTAAAATTTGACATTGATGTAAAATAGTTGCTAATATTTATTGACGAAAGATTTGCTCATTACAAAAAATATTGTACAAATTTCTTGCAATAAGATTATTCTAGTATTCGCGCTAATGAGCTCATGTAGGAAAAAGTTCTTCCCGAACTTGGTTCGTAAATAACTATTCTTATCAGTGAACAGATATTTTGTTATAAAAATAACCGTTAGCTAAATGCTCTTTAACGGAGTTTTAATAGGTTTTTTTCTAGTTTCCTCAGCATCGAACAAATAAATTTGAAAGTTCCTTTAAATATACTGCTCCTAAATTAATTAATTCATTTGAACAGGTGTTTTTGAAAACAACAGTATATAAATTTAAAAAAAAAATTCAGAGCTCATTTAATAACTTTGCAGAATAACTTTTAGTTTGTACATCTTATTCACGCGCAATATATAGGGTGGTCACTTTCAAGAAGCTCACCATTGGGATATTCTAAGCGGTGGGAGATACAGCATCGGTTAAATTAGAGAAAAGTCGCACATTTTAACCACTTTTAAGAATTAAAAAAAAAGTAAATTTCCACTCATTTTCAAGTCATGACAAAAAACTTATTATTTATTAATAAAAATCAATTATCTCGGCGCCCATAAGAAAAACAAAAGTAACCGTTTAAAAATCGACTTTTGAGTGAACCTACAGAATTTTTGATAGTTTTTTAAAAAGCAGCTAGTCAAAAATGTAAATCTAGTAAGTTTAATAAAAATTGTTAAATAAGTAAAAAAGTTATAACAGAAAGAGAAAAATAACAATTTTCAGTTTTTTTGTCATAAATTGAGAATGAGTGGGAATATCTTACTTTTATTTTTTAATTCTTAAAAGTAGTTAAAATGTGCGACTTATGTCTAATTTAACCAATGCTGTATCTCCCATCGCTTAGAATATCCCGGTATACATTGTTAATGGGAAAAGTGAAAAACGGCATTGCCGATCTTTTTCCCTATGGGCATAAATGTATTTTTATTTTTATTCATATTTTTATTTTTTTGTCTTTTTGTTTTTTATTTTCTATATATGCTCAATAAACATTATTATTATTATTAATATATAAAATAAATTGTAAAGACTGTAACCAAGTATATAGTGTGTCCCGGATAATCTGAAGAATTATGTTTAACATGGGAAATTTGAAAAGTTCGATCTATACAGAGTGTTTCACTGAAAACGTGCAAAAATTAAACAAGGCATAGGAGATGCTCTACTGAAAAATTTGAGGTAGGAAACCTGGGGTCCGATAATTCAGCTTAAAGAGATATGTGACTAAACTTGTCTGGGGTCCAATAAATCAGCTTAAAGAGATATGAGACTAAACTTGTCTATCACATTACTGTCAACTTTTTTATTTACATTAGATACAGTTAACTTAGAAATACCATCATTGATACAGTTAATGTAACTTACAAGAGTTGATCAAAGTGACGGCCACCAACCTCAATGCAAGCTTGACATCGGCGTACAAGATTCTGCCGCACCCGTACAAATATCCCTGGTGTGTTTCGAATTACATCGCAAGCAGCTACAACCTGACAGACAGACAATCTGATAGAAAAGTTTACTTCCATATCTCTTTAAGCTGAATTACCGTACCCCAGGTTCCCTACCTCAAATTGTTCAGTAGAGCAACCCCTATGCCCTGTTTAATTTTTGCACGCTTTCACTGAAACACCCTGTATTTCCCCAACGTGTTTCTAGGATATTTGCACTATCAAAACACTTAACAATGCCTACTAGAAAACGTTTTACGTAATAATTTCTAAAATTTAACCAAACATAATAAAAATATTTGAAAAAACACTTAATAATATTTAAAATGTACGAAAGTTCAAATCCCAGTCCGATTTCTTTTTAGTTGTATTTTTATTTTTAAAAAATGTTTAATGTCTATCTGTAAAGGAGCATAAGTTTTAATTTTTTTTAAACTGGGAAATGATTTATTAGAATATTCACATTTTGAACTATTTAGTTTAGTTGTTTAATAATAGGGAGCTTTTGAATATAGTGACATACGTCATTACGCATGCGCATAAGGAACTCACGTAATTCTAGCGGTTGATTTTACGATATCCAAAAACTCTCTAATTGAATATTATTCTAATAAATCCATTTCCAGTTCAAGTAAAAAAAGTAAATTTTAAATTATGTCTCTTCACCGATGAAAATTAGACGTTGTTTTTGAAAATAATAATACACCTAAAGAAATAACACTTGATTGGGATTTGAGCCCTCGTACGTTTTAAAAAATTATTAAATATTATTTGAAATATTTTTAATATGCTTGGTTAAATTCTGGAAATTATTACGGAAAAAAAACGATTTCTAGTACACATTTTTAAGTGTTATGATAGTGAAAATATCCTAAAAACGCTTTGGGAACATATAAATCAGATTTTTTAAATTCCCTATGTTAAACAGAATGCTTCAGATTTTCCGAGACACACGTATAGAGCAAACCAAGAGACCTACCAAAACTCGGTTTAAAGAGCACTTAACCCAAATCAAATATCATCGTTCAGATAGGTGCAGGGTTACCATGCATATGCTTGAAAATTACCATAAAGTAGGTGACATTGAATTAATTAAGAAGGTAGATAATAAAAACAAACTTAATTCTTATGAAAGTTTGGAAATTTTAGAAACAGAAGTTTGCTTATGAGTTATGATAATCACGGTCCATAAGATTTTCGGAATTATTTAAGTTTATATAAGTATCAATGAGTTGTAACCGTGTAACAATGCGTGACACCCAGATAGTATATTTAAGCTTCCTATTGTTTTTATTTTTAGTATCGGTTCGCTGATGATGATAGCTTAGCTATTGAAAAAAGGTGTTATAATTATCTGTGCAGTTTTTTGGTGTTTTCCCTTTTGTTATCACACTTTTCGCAGTCTTTCAACTACTTTAATTTCTAACGTGATTTAAAAACATTGGAGTGACATAGGTTATTCTCAATCCACAACATTAATGACAAACTAACGTTGTTTAGTGAAATGATTATTTCCTTGTTTGATTGCCATGCCTCTGTATTAACTGTTAGAGTTACAAAACAACACTTACTATGGTTCACCGAAAATTAAAAATTGATGATCACTTCACATAACAGAGCCAAAGCTAGGTTTGCAAAAACGAAATTGCCTGAACATTGGATCTACTGTGAATCCTTAAAAACCACAACAAATAACATTTAAAAAAAAAACTTATTTTGACTATACCTTACGGCAGTTTAAGTATCCTTGGGACCAATTAAAACTTCTACAAATTTTCAAATCATCAAATACTAATATTTCTAGTCACCTAGAGAATGCCAGGGAATTGACAACTTTTTAATTGACAGTGTATCTCATCTAGAACCGAACATTGATTTAATTCACTATTATAACAATCACATTTTAAACAACACAAATATTTCATAGCTGTATAATCAATAATACGTTTCCTAATGCATGGAAAACCTCTTTAATAATTCCAATACCAAAATGTTCTAGCTCAAATTTATTTAAAGATTTTAGACTAATTTCTCTTTTATCTGTATGTTTCAAAATTCTGGAAAAAGTATTAAACTCACAATTACAAGATCATCTCTTAACGTACAATTTGTTACCGGATTCTCATTCAGGGTTTCGCCTTGGTTATAGAACTACAACTTTTCTTTTAAGTGTTTCTGATGATATATTTCTTTCAAGAAACTCTGGCAATTTTAGTATTTTAACTTTGTTAGACTTCAGCAAAGCGTTTAATACAATTAATCATTCAACTTTACTTGCAATTTTACATTATATCGGATTTAAACCTGAAGTAATACAGCTCTTAGTAATCGTACTCAGTGAGTAAGGATAAATAATCAAACTTCGCAGGAAACAATAATACGATCAGATGTGCTTCAAGAGTCGGTACTGGGTCCTCTACTATATATAATTTACACTATTAATTTTTACTTGTATGTTAAATACTGTAAAGTATACACATATGCTGATGATACCCAGCTGTTGTACTCGTTTCGTGTAATAATCTTTAATCTGCCGTCAGGTATGTTAATTGAGATTTGGAAAGTGTATCATCATTTTCTGAAAAGCACTGTCTAGTTTTGAATCCATCCAAAGCCGCTGTTCTTATATTTGGAAATAGCAAAAAAGTTGATAATCTTAGGGATTCTTTGCAAATCTATTTACAAGGACCTCTTCTGCCAATCGTGGATAATGTAAATAATTTGGGGTTAATTATAGACAATACATTTAGGTATAAAGAACAGATTTCTATATTTATTAGAAGGGCTTACGCTAACTTAAAAGTGCTTATCCACATCGACATATATGATCACAAAAAATAAAAACACTGTTGTGCAATTCGCTTGTACTGTCTAAATTTACATATTGCTTACCTTGTATTGATGTTACAGATCAAAATCGAATTCAAAGAGTTCAAAATACTTGCCTTAGATATATTTTTGGTATACGGAAGTATGATAGAATTTCTCATAAAGTAAGCGAGCTAAATTGGCTAAATATAAAAAAAAAGTTACTTATTGCAAGCTAAGTATATATTTATTTCATAATCTTATTATTGCCAAAAAACCGTTCTATTTATTTGAACGAATATCTTTCCGAACAGATGTACACAAGTACTATTTAAAAGGACTTCTTACACCACCTGTCCATACTACAGCTTTATTTGAGAGAGGATTTAGTTATAACATTTGTAAGCTTTATAACACAGTTCCTAAACAATTTAAACGTTTAAATTCGTACAGTTTTAAACGACACATGCGAAATTACTTACTTAGTTAGTGAATATACAAGTAGTTTAGTTTTTGATTTTAATATGTGCAATAGCAAATTATTATTTTTTTTTATTCATTGTTTGTTTGATTGCAAACCATGTATTGTTATTTAGTTTAGTTATAAAATTCTGAATACATAATTATTTTTTTGTACTTGTAATATAATTTCAAGGTTTAAGGGGTAGATCAGGTAGTGGTTTTTTTGCCACTAAGCTGAACTTTGGCTTGTGAATTAAAGACGTTTATTATTATTATTATTATTGTTTTTTTTAATTTGTTAACTTGCATTCGGTAGCTGCAGCAATAAAGTATTTCTCAAATTGATGTTCACAAATTAATTATGCAACAAAATCAACCGACTACAGAAAAAAAAGTTTTTACGGGAAGCCAAGCAATATAACGAACCGTAATACTTGAGTAACTCGGTCATGGCTCGTTCTCATTTCAATGTTTCTAGATCGCTCCGTATTAGTTGGTATTGTTAATTTACAACGTTATTGCCAATAAAGGTTATTGATTAAAACGTCAGTTGTTAGTACACGTCACAGATCTAGTATGTATAATTATTTAATCTGTTTGAACTATATGTTTATCTCAATTCATATTACTCAAAGTCGTAACAAGAGATTAATATACATTGGTGTTTGTTGTCTTTGGATGTTTCTGAAAATAAAATCGTCAATGTAAGAATTTAAGATGGTGAGAATGACTTCTATTGTTTTTTTAATTTGCTAATTCAAATTACAGTGAATACTAAAAGACCAAATATTAATCAACAATACGCTGTATAATTAATTACATTTTTTTATTTAGGTACTCTATTCTTTATACAGAGTGGAACAAATAAAACGAATAAAATAAATTATAAAATTAGGAAGAAGTTATAGACAGAATTCGTTTCGGTTTTATTTTATTTAAATTTGTTCTTTCATAACTATTATATCTAAATTAAATTCTAAAATACGAAAAAACATTTTAAAGGTAGTGAAAGAATTAACTATTAAAACGTACGTGCATGTTACATTGATAAAAAGCAATTTATAAAGAAAAACAATAAACAATTAGTTTCGTAGTTTTTAATAAAATTGCACCTCAGGAATAATGATCTAACTAAAGATATTTAACACAAGTTTAGACACAATCTAATATCTAACTACGCCATTATTTTAAGAATGATTTGCACCCGTAGAAAGCGTAGTATTTACATTTAAATTGTTTGTTTTACTTTCAATTTTATAGTCTTCTTTAAGTATTTCACTTCGCCATAGGAAAATGTTCGTGTATTTATCACGTTCTTCTCCAATTTTTAT
The DNA here is from genome assembly GCA_030710515.1 of Abscondita cerata. Lineage (NCBI taxonomy): Eukaryota > Metazoa > Arthropoda > Insecta > Coleoptera > Lampyridae > Abscondita > Abscondita cerata. The sequence continues at coordinate 177,583 of JALBCR010002676.1, read as the reverse complement.
TTTTCTTCTCGTTGCAATATTTTTTGTTTTTCTCTCAGGTAATCCAAAGACAACAACCTATTCTTTTAAAACTGTAGTTTTGTTAATTTCGTTATAACATCTGGCTATTTTAACCAAAAATTTATAAAAATATCTAAAATTTACTAATATTTCTAAAAAGCAGTTATCCATACCTAATCTCGTTAGACTACTAATAAAATAGTTTACGGAAAAGTGTAATGCAGATTACATTAATCTCTTTTGAATAAGTCTGATATTATAATTTTATAATGCGGATAGAATTTATCATAATCCATTTGCACTATTCGGTCCACTTTCAAGGTAAGTCAAATTGCAGAAGATACTTCAGTACCTGTTTTCTTTTGATGGCTTGTTCGACCTTGTGATTCCTATTGTTTGCCTTATACAATCGACAAATTAAATAAACGGGCACTTACAATATAGAATTTAGGCAACTAAAATTACAATAATGACGTTCATTAATGAATTGGCAACAGTGTTGACGGAAAGGTTTATAACGAGGCGTGTCTAACAAACCGTAAAAATTTAGAAAAATAAAATTGGATTGATGCTTATCAGTATTGTCATATTGTATTGTACTGGTGTATTTTAATTCAACCTATTAGATTGTAGGTTTTATTATTAATTTTGGTTACATTACGAAAAAACTATTAGAGATCTGTATATTGATTTTATAGAACTTCTGGTTCCATTTAGTTTAGAAATTTAAAAGTGAATCTGTATTAATTTATTTTATTCCTAAGTAAACTACTTAATAACAATGTACAGAGTGTTGCTATATTCGACCGACAATGCTCTACCGCAGAGAGATCTTGTGAATTAGTGAATTTTGATATAGGAACATGAACCTTTAAACGGCTTAGTTGCTAAGATACAGAGTGTTGAAAGTTTGAAACAAAAATTAAAAATTTGCAATGAATTAAAAATGCTTTTAAAATACTTTGTCTTACTTCTTGAACAATTTGCGTTCAACATTTTTTCAAAATTAAATTAATAGTATGGATTAAAGCAAATTCTTTGCCAAAACCCCGGCGGGCAAATTGCACTGCATATAATAATTTGGAAGATATCAGTACTTGCAGACTTTTGTTTAGAAGCAAATATCTTCAAGACCGTTCATTTTAGTACCAAAAAATGTTATTACTTTTTCGGCCAAAAATGAATAGAGAATTTAAAAAAAATTAAAAAAATAGGAGGGTAAAAGTTGCTACTAACCCTTATAGCGCGCCACTAATTAAATTTTTAAAAAGTTAGTTTGTGTCAAAATATGACTTTTTTGAAGGGCATACTGGTCACCAAATTTGAAAAAAAATATTTAAAGGCATTTTGGATTTAACGCAAAATTTTTAATTTTTATTTTAAATTTTCAACACCCTGTATCTCAGCAACTAAGCCGTTTAAGGGAGCTATACTGGTTAATCGGAAGAAAGTCCCCACTTGCACTAGAAAATAAAGTGCTCGTGTATAAAACAGTATTAAAGCCAATATGGGGTTACGGAGTGCAGCTTTGGGGATCTGCAGCCAATTCTAACATAGAAATATTATAAAGGTTCCAGTCTAAAGTTCTACGTCAAATTACCAAACCCACCATGGTACGTGACCAATGCGACACTAAGAAGAGACCTACAAATACCTATGGTTAAAGAGGTCGCCAAACAACTCAGTGTAAAATTATCAGTGCACCTAAACCAGTTAACGCGTAGGCTTCTAGACAAAGCAAATGACACACGTAGACTAAAGCGTTTAAACCCTCGGACATACCAAATAGGTTCTAGTGACTGCATAAGTGGAAATTAAAATAAATCTTATCCAAGATGTAACTTGTAAAGGCACGAATCACTGGGTGACCTGCGTACATAATATGTATATAGTTTTTGTTATAGATAGTGTTACCTCATTTTCTTATTGTCCCTTGGACAGATTGTAAATTGCTTTGAAATTAAATAAAAAAAAAAAAAAAGATTACAATGATATTGAAAGAATAAAACCTTTGTGTAATGACTAATATTTTGATAAAATTTTCTAAAATGTTTGACCTTTTGTGTCACTTTCTAGTTTTAATTGATAAATACGTTCTACATAAACGTATCGAAAATGAAATCATTTATGTTGCTTTACTTAATGGTTCGATCAAATTAGATGGAAGAAAATATGACTCCATCTTGCTAAAGGTAGTGTAGTTTTAATAGTTTTCTATGGTCATTTTGTTGACTTTTTTTTGTAAATCAATCAATAAGGCACGTTAATTATTTATTTAATTTATTCCAAAACTATAATTAGTTTTAAAAACAACAGAAAAAACGAACAATTTATTTTTACCTGCAGTGAGTGAGTATTAATTTATTAGTTAATCAGTTTTACACAATTACACTAAAACACGCCCACTTTCTATTATTGGACCCATTTCGTTTTGTTGCCAAATTTATCAATTTTAATTACATTGTAAGTTTAGTTGCCTAACAATAAATAAAAAGTGTCCGTTTATTTAATTTGCAGATTGTACATATCATACAACATTTTTGTTGTTAATACTAAAACCACAGTATACATCTACGAATGCAGTAGTTGTAACCAACTTACACGGACACGGTGTATATACACATACTATTCATATTAACATATTTACAAACAATAAGTTTTTTAACTATAACATATTTCATTGTTCTTTGTACCTCTCATTAAATGAATTCTTTGTAAGAGTGGGACAAGTAAATAAATAAATAACCCAATACGTATTGCAGTAAAAGAGTTATTTTTTAAATAAATAAACAAAAATTATGTTTAACCAAGAAATGAACAAATGAATAAGAAATAAAATAAAATTTAATTGTAGTTAAGAGTTTTCTAAAAAGCCAATCTACATTTTATAAACTATAATTATTTAATACTAATCAAAGAATTTGACGTGTACATAAAAGATTAATTTCTGTTTAATTAAAGAAACAAAGATAATAAGTAAGTTTTGTGTAGCGATAATATCATGAACGCTTGTAAAAGTGTATCAAACTCAAAATCAAGTTTTCGTGATAAAATAACTTTGTGTTAAAAACAGTTTGAATGCTGCAAGGTTAAAGAGTACCTTGAGACAATTTTAATATAAAAGTAGAAGTGAGAAAAAACATTTAAAAACTAACGTTCAAAGTGAGGAAAGTAAAAGAAGGGTAATTCAAGTCTCAACGCGAAGAAGAGGATTCGTACTTCGAGAATCAAAGAAACAACACGTATTGTATAATAAGTAAAAAAATGTTACAACAAATAATTACTCAACCGGTACAACAAAATTAATTGGTGCACCCAACGATTAGAAGATAATGAAAATTGACACCCATTTGTTGAATTTCTCATCGGTACAAGGTCGGTTATAAGAACTTATTTCTTTTGTTATTTTTGAATTGAACTTTTTATGCATGCGTCCTATGACCAATAAAATTGATTTGTAAAAACTTTTGTAAAAGTCTTTGTATAAAATTAATTAAATTCCATGTGTATAACAAACAGAAAACACCAAAAACTGCACCAAAAAACTTTACTCGAACCGGTTCGCTGATGATGGTAGCTTAGCTATTGAAACACGTGTCCGGGTAAAGTTTTTTGGGTAACCAAACTAGTATTTGGATTAAACCGCTGCCTGACTGCGAATGGGGTGTAAAGTTTTGAATGAACCATGAGGATTGGGAATCTGGCAATCAGTAAATTACAGATAGCGAGTTGCATTGTAATAATGACTGGTAGAAATTACAAACAGGACTTTGTACGAGAACTCAAAAAAAAAATAAAAATTAATTGAGACTTTTGGCAATAATGCTGAGTTAATTTGGTAGACTTTCAAAATACCCTTGCAAAGAAGGAAGAACGTAATAATGCAAAAATGACTCCTCTATTTTGAATTAATGCTTTGGCAGAAAGAAGATAGACTGGAAGTATATCACCGTATTCATCAGAATAGAAGTTTGGGTGAGTGCGTCAGATCATCAGATACATATTCGCACACAAAAATGATATAGGGCAGTTTTTATTTCCGCTGTAATTTTTGTTAGTATGACAAAAAATAAAGATTCAGTTACTTTTAAAAAAAAGCATCATTAACAAATGTACTTTCATTAGTGAGTTCTCCGCCTTCAAAAAGTGTTCCGTTTTCCGAGCTTTATCATTAACGCGCTTTTTGATCTTCTAGTGACTAATTTATAAATATTTATTTCTCTTAATTTGCTTTATTTTGGGACTCAGAATTGGGCATCAATATTTAATCTGGGGCAGGGATTTCTTTGACTGTATGTTTATTCGAGTATAGGCCGTCGTGATAGCTACCGTATGTGTGTGTACCTCCCTTGTGTGTCTAATCTTGATTCCTGCATATTATATAACAAACAAAGCCAGCATGCTACGAATGAACAATAATTGGCCTCAGCACTTACATTAACATTTATCAGTTGACTAATCAATATGAATGCAGAGTACATGGAATTCGTAAAATAAATCGATCGCACAAGTCATAACATATTAATAAGAAATACATACAATTATTCAAAATACCTGATAGAAGAACTAATGTGACTAAAGAAGTAGTGAAAGAAGCTGAATACAATTTATTTAATAATGGCTGGATCAACAAAGTATCACTAATCACAAACACTGTAATAAAGGAAATATTTAGTAAAATGGATGAACAAAATACTCAACTGCAATGTCTTGCAGCAGAGACTAGAAAAGATAGAGGTTGAAAAAAGCAAATTCCATGCAAAAAAGTAACTTAATAAAAATAGACCTTTTGTGGTAAACTTTATTTCCTATAAGTTCAAAGCAACTGCATTTTACAAAAAAAAATGCTTAAAGGTCCTAAAATTATATTGCTTGAAGATTTAACATATTCTAGACTAAACTTCTTAAATAACTAATAAATTTTAAAATGCTTGGACCTACAATGGTAGAATATTTAATAATAAAAAATATGGATACAAACGATAAACGATATCACATCTATTTTTGTAATTTAAAAAAATCACTGTTGATGTGCAAAGCTTCACCTTTTTTCGACGTAAACCATTCAATGATATTTTGTCGCACGTGTTCAAAGGGGGATATAAATCTACCACTAAAAGTTTTCGAAGAGATATTAAATATTTTGATTATCAAAAATTTCAATTAGACTTAGATTTGCTTTTTTTATTTTATATTTATTAATGACAAGGTCGAGCTACTAACTAATATGTTTCTATCTTTATTAGATTCTCATGCTATGATTCGTACCGTCATGTATCGAAAACCCTTTAGTCCTTGGCTTACAGTCAAATTCATGATGAAATTAAAAAATAAGGCACTCAAAATTCAAAAAACTTAATTAATCCAACATTGAAAATATTATACGTTAAAAAGTTTAAAAATTCTACTACAAAATCAGAAAAACTACATGATTTGAAATAGCAATAGGCCTAAAAAGCCATTTAGAAAGACTTACCAAAACTAGATAGTAAATACTGTGATGGCTACGCATTTGTAAATTCTTAAAAGTTTCGTATTAAATACTGCTTCAAATATTAATTTCTTTCAAAACTTGATTTTTGATTACTTTGTCTTGATTGTTTAAATAGATTTTGCCTTTCTGAATTAAATATATTTTATTTTGGGATTTTGAATTTGTATTTGGTATTTGTGCATGAATAAAAATTAAGTGTGTGCTATGGATAAATAAAATTGTTATTACACTAAATTAACAATTTCAATTAAACCCGAACCCAAGACTCCTGAGATATATAAAGTAGGATAAAAAATTTGAAGTTAAATTTATATAATTTGTTTAAATAATTAAGAGTCTGAAAGAAATGCAGAGTGATCCATTTAAAATAACCCAACTTTGATACGGTATGTGTTTATGGAGCACCCCGTACAATCCAAAAATTTTGTATAATGTGGTTTTAAATAATCTCGATTTATGTATCTCTCAAGATTTTTTATATTATTTGGATGGGATTCTGCTGAAAAGCACCAACCCCAAAATTTAAATTGTGTGATTTGCATAAAAGATCCACGTGGGTTGGACTCTTTCTGCACAAAATTATTTGTGCTGCCATCTGTAAGTGAGTGAACCAACCAACATGCAATTTTAGATTTTTTTCGATCCATGTGAGTTGGATTCTTTCTGCATAAAATTATTTGTGAGGTTCAGTTGTCAGTTTGTGTACATCATGGGTGATAGAGGAAAATACATAGTTTCATTGGATTTACCAACATCCAATCAAAATAATAACAACCACGAAATTTGGGTAAGTTTTGAGAGTTTGTTTTTCTATAACCTCACAATTTCAATGGTCCGATTTTTAGCGCCAAACAGAAATTCCTGTTCTAAAACAACTCCAAAATAAAACTGAAATAGATTATAACCGGCATACTCAAGTGAATGCAAATATAGCAAGTAATGATGACCACACAGAGGTACTATTAGTTTGTTCTTGTTTACGTTGGCAGCACTAATTTCTACTAATTTTCTAGAATGCAGAAATTTGGAATGGTCATGATTCTGATGATGATCTACAGTTTAACATTGTTGGGAAAGATCTATCAAATAATAGTGGATCCGACAATGCCCTTGAGAATTTAGAACCCGAATCGATTGAATGCTCAAATCTACTCGAAAGTTCAAGTCAAGATGCAAACATTTACAAAGGAAGACTATTGAAAGGCCAAAAAAAAAGCATTTAAATATAACAAAGCAACAAAACAAAATCAAAAGGAACAGGAATGAGCTACATTATATTTACAAAAGCCAAACAGCAGAAAAGAGAAAATTTGATGATACTTTTCAATGCTCATGTGTACGGAAATGTTATTTAGTAATATCAAGAGAAATTAAAAAGGAGCAGTTAAATAAATATTGGGAGCTGGCTAATTACGATGCTTAACCTGCCTTTCTTGAAGCTTTGGTTCGAGAAGAAAAGAAAAAAGAACTTACGGAAAAGAGATCCAAATTTTCAAAAATACTATTTGAGCAATACAGAAGTATGTCGTGAAACGTTCATAAAAACATTACAAATAACAACAACAGGGGTAGATACCGCTCTAAAAAGCTCAGGTCTTCTACGATAGTAGATAAACGTGAAAAACTTCAGGGTGGTAAAAATAAAATAGATGAAGCGAGAAAACAAGAAGTTATAAGGCAAATAGACAAAATTTCAAAGTACATCAGGCAATAACGTAGAGAGCAGAGCTCAGAAGCTCAATTTGCACCTCCCGAAATGACTCTTGTATTGATGTATAGAATGTACAAGAGCGAAGTAGAAAATCCCATCAGCTTTGTTTTGTATAAGCGTATATTTTTCTCACAATTCAATTTGAAATTCAAACCTTTGAAGACAGATACTTGAAACATGTGCGATATGTATACTGTTCTAATCTAGTCTTGCCAAGATGAAGAGGCGAAAGAAACAAGCAAAATGACCATAATGATCATATCCACACATGGCAAAGAGCTCGTTAAAAAATGAAAGAAGATATAAAAACGGCAGCCGAATGTAAACCTTTGATCTCGAGAAGATTTCATCTCTTCCTAGACTTCCTACGGGAATGTTATTCTATAAAAGACAAATTTAGCTATATAACCTAAGGATTCACTCAAGATCACTTAATAAAGGTTACATTAATACTTGGATTGATACAGAAGCAGGTCGAGGATCTCAAGAAATTGGGTCGTGCTTATTGAAGCACATCTCTGCAAATATATCTTCAGATGTCACAGAACTGGTAATGTGGTCCGATTCATGTAGTGGCTAGAACCCAAATATTAAGTTCACTCTTTTAATGAAAACAGCTCTTCACATGCACTAATCCCTTAAAAAAATCTACGCTCGTTTTCTGGTATCTGGTCACAGCTTTCTGCCAAACGATTCTGATGTTGAATGTTCTTTAAAACGGCAGCAAAAACTGTACACGCCAGAAGATTATATCGCTGTTATGCGAGAATGTAGCACTAAGAATAAGTTTAAAGTTACACAAATGAAAGCTTCTGAGTTTTATGGTACATCTATATTGGAAGCAAAGAATACCAACAGAAAATTTGATATCAATAAAAAAAATCAGTTGGTACAAACCTGAGAGATAAATAATCAAAGGAAAGGAACACCAACTGCAGCGTCTATTTAACCAACAGAAAAACACCAAAAACTTTGAGAGAGATAATGCTAGACAAATCGAAACCATTTTTAATCTTTATAAATAGTAATTTTGATAGTTTGACATATACTGAAGTAGACATAAGAAAGAAACAAGTTGGTAGGTCAATAAACAAAATTTTTCATAAGCAATTCCTTACTCACATGTGGCCAGGAGGTAAAATAATATCTGTGCCAAAATTGCAAGATATACAATCTGTAATGCACTTAATTCCTACCGATTGCCAGAAGTTTTATACAAACTTACAAGGGGATACGGATATAATAGATGACTTGGATGGTTTTTCATGATCCCTAGATTTCGAATTTGAATAATATAGATACTCAAATTTTCTTTTATTATTTTTTTCCATGAATGCAACTTTTATACAATAAGCTGTCATAGGTTTGGTTTGTTAAACAAAGTTCGCGTATATTGAAATTTGAATACAGTTTTTTTAATATTGCAGAAAAAACCAACCCACAAATGTCTTTTTTTTTTCAAGAAACCCATGTATTTATTTACCTTAAATACGTTTGCTAATATAATTTAACAGCATACAAATACAGTTGCCAACGTAGAATTCAGATTCTGTTGACGAATAATTATTTATTTTGATTGTAATATTTTGCTTGATTTCTCAATTTAGATTATCTGAGGGTTGGTTCTTTACTGCAGAATCCCGCCCATTTGTCGTTTTAATGATATAGAATAAATCGTTGGTAGTGCCCCACCCAGTATATTAATTCTTTTTGGGTTTCGCCGTCATATAATTGGTCATGTTGATAATTTTCTTTTGTACATGTACTTTATTCATACTTCTGTCCGAGTTGTTACTATTCAATAAATACGTACCAGAGACAAATTCAATTACATTTTTGTAAAAAAAAAACAGTACAATTTATATAAGTTAAAACGTTGCTATATATTTTATAATGTTAATTAATTAATATATATTTCGAATGAGTAATCAATTTTCCATTGTCCCCAAAAAAGGTGGTCATTAGCACTGACAACTTTCAACACTGTTTCCACTTGTAATGTAAATTAAACTTTTAAAACAAAGTTTTAGATGTATTTCGTTACGGTCCAGAAATGTTTCAAACTAGAATCAACCCCTAACGTGTTCTACTTAATGCACTACGTAATCAACGCAAAAAGCAAAAAATCTTATTAAAATTCAACACAGAAAACAATATTTTACTTTCTAGTTATGTAGACAACAATGTTACATTTCCTTTGTTAATAAACGTAATTTATAAAATGCACCACTTCTAACAACAGTTGCAAACTCTATACAGATAGTCTTATCCAAAGCATTACATTGTTATAACTTCAACAACAGCTCACAACTCAGATACAACATACATTCGCACTCCTGAGATGTAGATTGAGCTTAAATTAAATATAAGTTTGTTAAGTTTACGAAAGTTTACCAAAGCACAAGGGAGAATTTAAATTTTTAACACATAACAGTAGTACATGGGAAAAAATTGTAAACATGCAGTAAATAATACAACTTTGAGCGTGTGTTTGCATTTATTTATTTTTCGATAAAAAACGAAATAGTACAGAATTGCTAAAATCCTCGCACAAAAAAATTTTAAAACAAAAGAAGATATTAACATTTTATATAAAAGTACTGTATGCTTTGTAGCAACATTATCGGTAAACATTTTTTTTATCGTTATTTGCAGTGTCTCTACATTCGCTTAATGCAATTACTTAACATGCAAAGTATTCGCGTTGTATCAAGCCGGAATTAATTAAAAATTGTAAACAAACGAAAATTTAACGATACACGTTAATATAAAATTCAAATAATTGTTTTTATCCTAAATTAAAGGAAAAAGTAAATTTACTTTAGAAACTCTCATCAAAATTCAATTAATAATACTCATTAAATCATGTTTATTTCTAACCAAAATTGTATTTACGTTTGAACTAAAATGTATTGTGTTTTTTATGCTTTAATTTATTTGTAATTATATTTTTAAGTGTCTGTCAAAAGCACTAAAAGTGGTTGAGAAAATAATTTCGTTTTCGAATTCAAAACAATTTAGATTTAAATTAAATCAGTTCGTTTTTTTTAATGTTGTCAATAAAAAAAAGTTACAATTAAACTTTGTTCAATTATTATTGTTATTTAAATTTCAATAGCCCAGATTTTCGAGAACTAACAATTTTGAAGGTTTAGCTGATTACAGTTTTTTAGTAGAATTTAAACATTATTTGATATGTCGTTTTCATACAACGCTAACCATAACATTGAAACTATTTCTTTGTTATTTTACGGAGACCCATAACTTATGTTGAACTCAGAATTACAAATTCAGTTGTTTTAGCAGTTAGACTTTATTTGCATTATTTAATAGGTTTTGATGTAAATGGTCAACCGTGGTTTGTGTTAGGGTACGTATAGGAATAAGATGAACATTTAATGAATTTAAACTTATGCAGTTGGATTGTTGTACATAGGAATATTTCACAAAATAATGGGATACAACTCGCATTAACCTTTTTAAATTAGGGTCATTTGATTAATCATTGTTTATAATTACTTATGAATTACAAAATTATCTTAAAACAAATATTCAATTAATATTAAAAGTAGTTTTGTCTAATAAAGATTGTTGTAGGTAATACCAACGGCAATAAATAAATGGGTAGTTTTATTTAGCTTTATTCTTTATTCCATACTTTATTTCATTCTAAACATGAGAAATTCTGCAGGTTTTTCAAGGTAAACCTTTTGAGTATAATGGGATTGTTTTTAAACATTTTTTAATCGCTTCTCAATTGTGAGCATTATTGACCCATTGCACTGACACGGCTTAACTTAGATACAATTGTTAAAGTCATAGCAGCAATTGTTTTAAGCGCTGCTTAAGTTAAGTTGTGTTGGTGCAAACGGCCATAAGTGTTCTTTGTATAAAACTCAACCGTTGATTAAATCCGATTGTATCCAAGGATTACCTATAGCAACGATTATGATCAACCTACGTTTAACTTAAACCGAGTTTCATACAATTGATGCTGAGGGTGTTTTGTAAAGAAGCGATTTAAATTTCAGTTTATCCAAAAGTTCGTTAATTTTTGAACTTACTCTACAAAAACTGGGACTAAGACGAAGTTGGCCAGCCAAAATATCTTAATTTAATTGTTATTGTCTTTGTCGTCTAACGTCATTACAATGTCTAATAAACGAAGAGAGCTGTAAATTTTTCCCATGCCATCTCTCATAAAAAGCAAAAATACTCAGATGTAATCGAGAAGAAAAAACAGATATAGTTACGAATAGAAATAAAAAAGAAGCATAAAGAACACTAACAGAAGAATTTAATTCCATATCCGGCGAACAATAACGTGATCCGAAAACTTTGCAGAGCAAATATGACATCAAGAATCTACCGAAAAATAAATATACTCCATACAAACTACCTTAACCGGCTGTATCTCGGAAACTAATAATCATACTAGCTTTGTGAAGTAAAAATTTTAAGGAAAATCATCATTTAAATTGTAGAGTGGCAGATGGAGGGTATACATTGTGAGGTCGAGACAAGCAATAAATGTCACTATCTATATCTGGTCGAAAAGTAAATCCCACCCAGTGCAGGAGGTGCAAGATCAAAAAAGATAGAGCGTAAATGTTTGGTGTGAATTGTAGGTAGGGAAATTATAGTCTTTTAAAAATCAAAAAAATTAATAAATAAAAATTGCCCTACATTTTTGCTTAATGTCGCGTCACTTAATTGTCTTAATTTCTACTAATGGAACAAAGTGAAAGCCTATCGTTTTACCACAAAACCCACAACAAGAGAAAATATAATACAGTAAACAAAGATCGCTATTCGCAGCAACTACGACAAACACATCATGTTCTTTAGTAAAAACCACTATATAAAAGTGCAATTTTTACCATGCAATGTTTCACCCGTCACTTTAAAAATCTGGTGCAAGGTAAAAGGTATATGTAAAGTATTGCAATATACTACATAATGACATTTGTCCCAAGAGACTATAGCACCAACCTACAATCTTTGTAGGTTGCAATATGCAATACGCAACAGTATTGGGTTTTCTGGAAAAGTGATTCACCAAGTTTCACTTTCGCCCAACAAATATTTAGCAACTTTTCAATTTTTGACAGTTCCCAACGGATTTGAAATATTTTTTGAATGGTAAAGACAAGTTTGTAAGATTATATTCTCGTCTGTAGAAACGGCTTAGGAAGGGGCGCAACCCGCGATCATCATTACGTTGAGGGAGTGTGAATCTGCACCATGTCGATGCACGTATTGGTTTCTGAAAAAGCCTAAATTTTGATCAAAGTCCCATCAACACAGCTACAAACGCCAGGATACCCTTATTTCTTGAAAAACTTTGCGCAATGTTGAAAGCACCCTTAAGTCAGGCTAAGACACTCGGACTCATTACTTCCACAATTTTTGCCACCACCCTCTTTGCACACCTACCAACAATAGAGCTCGAAATTTCATGCATTTCTCCAATCAAGTAAAAACAGCATCCAATAGCCAGAAAGTGGAGACTAACTCATAACTGCTGCCGGGGAGAAAACGTAATACACCTCTTGCAATCGAAGTCGAAATTTCCCCACAAACTCTCTATCAGGTAGATTACAAAATTTGATCCTTGCCCTACAATTTCTATTTTTCACTTCCCCCCAAATTCTTCATTACTCGAAATATCCATTCTCACACAAAACCGGAAGTTTGGGGTGAATAAGATTATTTTTCAACAAGCAAAAACAAATCGTGGAGTCGACTACCCTGTCAATGTTGTTTAAAAATGTCAATAAGATTATCAAGGTCTTGCGGTTTAGATTTTGGGTTCTTTCGTTCCACGTTTGTCCAGTACAAATAGTTGTCATATAGATATCGTTTCTTGATTTTTCAAAAGTCACAGGAACATACCTTTAGAATATTCATGATCTTAATTATAGTTAGTATTAATGTTTACATTAAATATATTTAAATTTTACGTTTCCCGGAAGTTACGATTTTTGCATGGAATTTTAAAAAGAGAGTTCTTCATGTCTTCCGTTTTTAGTTATTCCACCATCGAGTTAAAAGGTGTCAGAAACTCAGCAATCATCTGGCCAATTTTTGTAACGATTTTGTCGGATTAATCGGTTAGCAGTTAGAAATTGCTTGTAACAATTTTTGTAGTATATGGAATTTATTATGGTTAATTAAAAAAACAATTATTCTTCATCGCGGATATGTGGGATTCCGGCGAGTCGCACACTGTTCACGCTTTGAGTATTAAATTAGAAAACCTCCCAACACCTGCTCAGTATTGATTTAACCTTCTCATTAAAACAAATTTATTTTAATTTCTTTTTATTACGGTAAATTTCTACAGGGTGTCCCATAATTAAGGCGTCAAACTTTACTAGTAGATTCTATGTTTAAAAATAATGCAAAAAGTTTGAATAAACATAGGTGGAAAAATGCTTCCTAAGGGAGCTACCGCCCCTGAAATGTGTGACCCTCAAGATAGTTTTTATTTAATATTTCTGCAACTAATAATGGTAATAGAGTAAAACTTGGTAAATTTACCATCCTTTTATTCTCAAAAAGATGGGTTAATAGCAATTTTAAAATTTTACTTAGAGATGCACAAAATAAGGTTGCGGTGGAGTACAAACTACCCCAACTTTTTGTACGTATTGTTTTCTCGGTTCTTATGTTGAACTATAAAAATTAAAAATTTTTTCAATAAAAATGTGTACTTATTGAAACTCGATTGGGCAAACCGTTTTCGAGTAAAATTGATTCTAAAGTTTTGCTGCATTGATTAATTTGCAATGTTTGTAAAAATTTTGCTATCATAGTGGCCGTTGAAAACATAGTTAGGTACTTTGTCAATGCTGTCAAGCACAGTTGAGTAAGTGTTTAATTTTGTTTTTACAATGCAGAGTACTCATTTCAAGAATTAGCAGATATCCATCTCATTTATGAGGAAACCCGTGGCAATGCACGAGCAGCCGCTCAATTGTATGCAGACCGTTTCCCACATCGTCGACATTCTTAGTACGAAGTGTTTAAAAGAACGCACCGTAAGCTGCGAGAAAGTGGCAGCTTCAAACGGCAACCTGGTGCTGGTGCACCTCCCATAGTACGTACGGTAGCTATTCAAGAAGCAGTGCTTGACCATGTAATGCAGGAACTGTCAACAAGTATACGTGCTTTTGCACATACGATGAGGATGGCTCGGTCAACTGTTCATCGTGTTTTGCAGGAAGAAAACCTGCATCCGTACCATTTACAAAAAGTGCAGGCGATGGGACCGGACGACTATCCGCCTCGACGGGACTTTGCCGTTGGTAGATCCAGCAAAATGAGTTGCAGCCTGATTTCAGCCAACATGTGTTGTGGACAGATGAAACTTGTTTTACTCGGGACGGCTTTTTTAACAGTCGCAATAGCCATATTTGGGACTATAATAATCCACACGCTATTGCGTTGAGGAGAAATCAGCAGCAGTTAACTATTAACATCTGGGCCGGAATTGTGGATAACTACGTCATCGGTCCGTACCTCCTTCCGCCGCGTTTGACTAGTCTTATTTACAGACAGTTTGTCGCCGATGTGTTACCAGGTCTCTTGGAGGACGTACCGCTGAACATACGCCGCAAAATGTGGTTTCTGCGCGACGGGGCACCAGCTCATTTTGCTCTGATGGTACGTGAGCACCTTAATCAAGTGTTTCCAAACGCTTGGATTAGACGAGGGGGACCGTTACGTTGGCCCACACTGTCCCCAGACTTAACCGGACTACTGTGCAACAATTAAGAATAACAACTCTACCAAAACGTCCATTCGGATAAAAAGTACTTTAAGAAGAGCAAGTCTGAATATTCAATTTAACTTTAATGTGAAGTGAGTTACTGTGTTATTGTTTGGAAAAGTCAAGCATTTCCGGCATATCGACATCGGTTTCCAAATCGACGGAGACCCCATTATCGAACATTTATGGAAGTAGACAGGCAGTTTAGAAAGGTGGATTACAAGAGTACCTTTTTGATCGGAAAACAAGTGTATTTGTCTGCAGATTTAAATGAACAAGTGCTAGATCCTGTTACTGCTGTCACTATTAGTATACGTCAAATTAGCAGGCAATTTAGAATAACAAACTTCTGTTTGGCGAATTTTGAAACTCATACTATTATTAGAAGGAGCAATGTTTGCTTGGAGCAGATCACAATTGTCAAACACTTTATTCTACCTAATCACACAAAAGTTTCATTTCTACAAAACAGTGCTTTTAACAGATGAAGCTTTATTTACAAGACATGGTATTCCAAATTTGAAAAACATGCATCGGTGGAGACGAGAAAATTCCAAAGCAAACGGACGTCTACGTTTTAACATAAATTTTCTGTTGCATTTGGTCTGGATTCATTGATAATTTGCTTCTTGCTATTGTACAAGAAGCGCGGCTGCCGATGTATTACTCAAATGAAAAGGACTTCTAAAAAGTCCCAAAAGTCAAATTAACTGTTGAGTAATTTTTATCTATACTGTAGCTTAGGGCAAACTTTGTCCTTGTCCTTCTTTACATGCATTTACTGACTATCTCAATAATCAACACACTGACACCAAGTTCACTGTGGAAATTAAAGAAAATCATTGTCTTTCATTCCTTGACGTACTTGTCATCCGAAAACCTAACGGTGAATTAAGTCATACTGACAGATGCCTCTTCACACCATCATCTTGCTCAAAAAGTTTGTTGTTGAATCTCTAGTTTTTCGAGCATTTTCTATACTGGGTGGGGC
Organism: Abscondita cerata; assembly: GCA_030710515.1. Taxonomy (NCBI): domain Eukaryota; kingdom Metazoa; phylum Arthropoda; class Insecta; order Coleoptera; family Lampyridae; genus Abscondita; species Abscondita cerata. The sequence continues at coordinate 161,613 of JALBCR010002676.1, read as the reverse complement.
ACTACCAACGAATTATTCTATAGCATTAAATTGACAAATAATGTTAGAAATTTTAAGACATACATATGTTAAGATTATTCAAAACCACATTTTAAAATATTTTGGATTGTACAGTGTGCTCTAGAAACACGTACTACATCAAAGTTGGGTTATTTTAAATGGATAATCCTGTATTTTTTTCTGATTTTGAATTGTACGATAAAAAATAATGTAACGCAGCAGCGTTTAGTTTTGTCGTAGAGTGGGGGTCTTTACAGAGTTCTACAAAATTAAACTGCTGTCTAACAAAGCGGCACTTGCTGGGTAAAAGAAAGAAATAAAACCGAACAACAGGAGTTCAACAGGTTTTACTTAAAGCCTAATATGTTAGATCAAACACATCAATTAGTTCTAAGAGAAAAACAGACAATTTAATAAAACAACAAACAAATCCTATCGTAATAAGTGAATGTGACACAATTAGAGAGACTGTCGGATATATTCAAGTACGTTAGCAGTATCCTCGCTCAATAATAAGTAAGGTTTGCAATTAATGTACCGGTTTCACATGTAAGCTTTAGTTACACCAAAATTTATATTAACGTTCCAATTGAGGATTGGCTAATACAAGAACTCTGCGTACACATATCACTTACACACGGCAATTTATCTGGTTGAACATGCAACGACACTGACTTAAACTAAAATTACAAGGGGTAAGTACCTCCCACAAACCCAAAAGGCCTTTTGTTTTCGCGCCAACCGCTCTAAGTGAAGCACCCGAGCCGGTATTAAACTGGTTAAAAACGTTCGGTTGTAGAGAGTACCACCGAATAAAGATTTACTTAAGAACTAAAGATTAAGCCGTTTCATGTCATATGTACACGAGTTTCATATGTATTAACAATAAATAAGTTACTTAAATAATAAAACTTAGCTGTAATCTGTTGGATGCAGTTCCGAGAGTAAGAGTTTAATGCTAGCGACGATATCGACATCTCGGGAAGTTAGGTAACCCCAAGATTCCTCTTAGGGGAGGTGTGCAAAGAGAAACGGAAGGCGGTAGGCTCCCTCGATAAAGTTATAAAGCATAACCAACCCCCGTTAGACGTGGTATCCACCGGTTACCTGCAGCTTATCTACTGCAAAACGGTAGAAGAAAGAAGGTCTTAATCAGCCACTCCAGCACCCTGATAAGCTATCCAGGTATAACACACAACGAAATCATATAGTCAAGAAACGTGTTAAAAGAATTTCACGTGGCAATTAAAATTAATACAAACAAAAATGAAAAGCAATGTGTACTCACGGTAAATTTAGCCAGATTTAAACGTAACCAATAATTTTTATTAAAAATCTTGTAACACACATAAATTATTTGTGTAAATTTCAATTTTAAGATGTACGCTAAACCCCGTGCGGTAGAAGAAAAATGTCTGCTGTTCGTCTAAGAATCTTACTTGAATATTATTTTCAACCAATAGAAAATTAGCAAAATGCGCGCCAAATACGACTTTCGTCGTAACATATTACTAGTGACACACGTTTTATATTGCTCTCGACACACGTCCCATATTCCTAAAATAAAACCGTAACAGTCACTCCGATTCTCGCACTCAAGGTTTAGTAAAGAATTCTTCTACCACTTCAGAAATAATTCCAGTCTTTGAAAAGTTCAAAATGACTTCCCTTAGCATTCAAACAAAGCTTTATTTACAACGTATTGGGTACATACACAAAAATTCACTTTTTTCAAACCTGTACACTATTTTGTATTTAAGTCTTTCTTGCCATGCAATGGTAAAAAATAAACCATTTAACCCATTCACTCCGATTTCTAATTTACCTATTGGGATAAACGGTATTTAAATGAATAGTAACTGTCTTCGCATTATGTGTCGGTGCACCATCTTGTTAAAAAATTACATTTTGCCTAAACTTAAAAACCGCTCTTAATAAACACGTCTGGTGTGTTTAGGTACTATTTCTTTGGCACTCGCCAATTATATTCAATTTTTCTTTTTTTTTGAAAGGAAAGGTTTTGGTGTAAGTTACCAAAATATAATTAGAAAACAAATTGTCGACGCAAATAGCACAATTCTAATTATCTAATTTCAATTGTTTTCATGGCTAACATACCTATTCTAACGAATTAAGAGGAAAATTTCATTGTTTTATGCCATTTTCTCAAAAATTTATAATGCAACTGTATAATTTTTTTTACTTTGTTGTATAGAGAAAAAATTTGCTTTACAAGAATCTAACAAAAATTATATAGGGTGTCATTCGAACAAAAAGTAGTTGACTATCGTAACTTTTTCATACGCCAATATAATTGTGACTTATGTAGCTCATCTAATGTGGTTTAACATGTCATTTACAAATATACAGGATGTTTCAGAACTATGAGATCAAACTTCTAGAGGTTATTCAGTGGAACAGTAAAAAACATTTGAGTAGAGGGACCCATGTCCGGAAAAGTGTCACTACGGCACTACGGCCCTAAGACGCGTTAAAATTTAGAAAGACGATGAACGGTTAACCGTTCACCTATTTACCGGCGTTTCTTGAAGGAAGTTCTTCCAGAACTGTTGGTTTCAGCTTGATGGAGCGCTGGCTTACTTTGCTGTACAAGTACGTGAAGATTTGGCTCAGCGGTTTGGGCACCGTTAAATTGCTAGAGGTGGAGCAGATTCTTGGCCTCCTAGGTCACCCGATTAAACGCCGCTAGATTTTTTCCTATGGGGACATGTAAAGTCTTTGGTCTACAAAACTCTAGAAACAGAGCAAGACTTAATTGGACGAATTACAGCAGCATTTGAAATTATTCAAAACGAGTATCAAATTTTTTGTAAAGTCCGCCGAAATCATGTGCGACGTTTAAATCGGTGTATTCAAGTTGGAGGAAGACATTTTGAACAATTGTTGTGATGATATCATGTACAAAAGGCAAAAATTAAATGCATTTAGGCAATTCATCGTATTTCTAAATTTTAACGCGTCTTAGGGCTGTAGTGCCGGACAGTTTCCGGACAAGGGTTCCTCTACTGTTGCACTGAATAATCCCTAGAAGTTTGATCCCATAGTTTTGAAACACCCTGTATGTGGTTTATGGTACTTTTTCCTTAAAATAAAAAATAAATAGCCGCGAACACCTAACTGAATCACCCCGTATAATTAAAAAATAAAAAACAACGAACCTGATAAATGATATTCCACCCATATTTGTCTTTTTAATCTTCGATCATACTAAAACTATTTTATTAGTCATAGTTTAAGTACCTAAAATGTAATGTAAAACTAAAATATAAATTTACCTCTTAATTCAATTTACGATTTGAAGGTAAAAAAAGTCATTTTTACCAAATATTTGCAGCTAAATACTACAGTAATTATTCTGAATTTTATGTGATCAATCTTTTTGCAAGATAAATAAAATAAATTAAATACACCTTTTAAATAATAAAGTAATTATTTTAAAATTTAATTAAATGTATCTACCCCACTGTACTAGTAATATAACTAATTTTATTTTAGGATCATTGAGAACATGCATAGCGACTACGCTAACAAAAGACGTTGCTCCAAATGTGTGCAGCGTTATTGAAGTGTATGCTCTTATTACACATAGAGAATGTTTCAATAGAAGTGTTGTGTCTCTGCGGGTCAATTAAACTAAACTATCCACCAGTGAAATAATACCCAACTGGACAATTACCAAGTGGAAAATCTCAACTTTTGTCATAGATTTCGCTAATCTAATAAAATTTGTTCATTTACAATTTCAAAAATGATAATAAAAAAGCAAACAAATAGGGTAATATTGGCAAAACGCTACGTACAAAACAAACTGCATCGCGTGCTAAAAATTACTGTAGTTTGTTTGCCACACGCTTTTCACGTTTCCCACATTACGACGGTACCAGATTTTTCTGATAAAAGTTGGGAAATGCAATTTGGCTGAATATTACTTTCCTTGCACTTTACATCAAAACGTAGATCAATGTTTAAAAAGGTAATATTTATCAAAGCCTGTAATTTGAAAACACACACATTTTCATTAATTGTTAACCGCGACCATCTGTGTTACTGTATGTCGAGACAGAATGTTAATTACAAACAGTCACCAACATGCAAGACTTGTTTCTTTCGTTGTTTTTTTTTATCTTTAATCTTGATAAAGCCGGTCGTATTTTGATCGGAAAGAAATTAAAGAGTAATTGTTCAAAACTGTGCTGATTTCTTGATTGTAGATTAGTTACTGCCACAAAAAGAATACAATTTAAGAGGTTTTCATGTTTAAATGGTTTTTTAATAACGACAATAAAATTATTTAAATTTGAATGAGTTTAATCAAAGCCAGTTCATTAATCTCAAATTATTTTTAAAGTAAAATATTTTAAATGATTTAATAAAAAAATACTTACCGTTTTTCTTTGTCTAAAATTTTCTAAACAAAAGTATTCGTACAAAAAATTACTACTCGTCGAAGAAATGATAATTTTTAGAGGATAAACTAAATAAATTTTTAAAACGAATTCTCGCTTTGCAAAGTTACTCCTCAAACTTTCAAACAAAATATAACAAGCTTTCCATTTCAAATATATAAATTTTTGTTTAAAATTAAACAAAAGTTACATTTCAATTTTAAAATTCTCTCTTGTTTTTCACAGAAACGTATATAAATATTTGAATCGCAAAAATACCAATAAAAAAAAACTGTATATAAATTTTTAATTGAAGTTCACCCGCTATGGTATCGAATTTTATTTAAAAAATCGATTTAATGCTGTCGTTTAATTGGCTCTCGCTTACGTGTTCAAATTTTTATTAATTTAGATTTATAAACTAAATAAACGTGTTTTCTAGTTTGAAAGCACAAAAATAATTAGTGACTGACCGAGTAACTGACGCTTATTTCTATATTGATTTTGTATTTGTATTTAAAAATGTATGTCAATGAAGTGGTAAAATACCTACTACTAAACTACAAAAAATCCCAGCTCTCAAATTAAAGGTAATATAAGTTTTGATTAAAAAAAATCACAAGCTAAGATGTTTTTAACGAGAAATAAATTACTTTAAAACGAAAGACGATAAACCTAAGTACAAGATTGGCGTATTAAACAAATTTAATTTAAAATAGCGCCGTGCCAGAGAGTAATTTACTTTGTAGAATCAAGACCATAAATATAAAGTGCAGCGTTCTTATATATTTACTTGTTTTAATAAAAATGTATTCAAATAAATTGAAGCAATAAAGAATATTTATAATTAAATTTTGAAAAGCTAAATTACTGGTTAATAGCGTATTTCACAAATGTGAAGAGAATTAATTTACGTTTAGTGACAAGATTAAAGTTATAACAACAATTAAATGTAGGGGATAATTATTATAACTAGATGACTGACCTTTAACATCCAAATCCGGGTCAAATAAAGCTGATCTGCATACCTATAACAATAAAATGTTGTTACTACACATTTCTTTAAATTTAAACAGAAACTATTTTAATTAAAATAATTTTTTATTAAATTTAAAAATGACCAAGTTTTGCAAACAAAACAATAAATATATTCATGGCTCCTATTTTAAAAGGAGCCCATTTCCGTACTCATTTGCGGCCGTGAGTAAAACTTTCTAAAAAAAAAATCTAGTAAAATCACAATAACGATTTCCACGATTTTCTAAGTGAAAGATCGATATTAACATTCTTAGCAATAAATGTTACCAATATTTTTTCGCCTACTTAAACCAAAAGTACATTAGTAATGATCAGGTTTGCAGGCCGAAAGTAAAGTTTTGATGCCTTCTTATATCAAAATGTTTTGGTTGACCTGGTTGACGCTGGTAAATGTAGAGTAATGTCTTATTCGAGAAAGCGTATAACATCTTGTTTTCCTTACAAAATCATCGATCAATTAATAATAAAAACCAATAATTTTTGTAATCTTAGAGTAAAATTTGACAGTTCACTGAATTTCAGCGATCACATTGTAGAGCTTAATAAAATATGTAATAGACTTCTTGGCTTCATTTTTGAGAAATGCAAAATCATTCATAAATTATTAATCATTAACACTACTTTATAATACATTTGTTTTAAGTCGAATAGATTATTGTGCTTTAGTTTGGTCTTCTATAACTCAAAAAAATATGCAAATATTGGAATGTAACTCTTCAGGGGAGGCTTTAAGGACATTTTTTTTATGTTAAACCCCCCTTTAAATTTTGCAAGGAATCTCCAGTTTCATTTTCTGTACTGATTAATGAAACACCCTGTATAAATTGAAGCGTAATGCTTATCCATACCGTGGATATCCTTATAACCTACTTCTTGTTGAATATTAATATATATGTATTTCTGACCGGCATAAAACTATCTTTGTTAAACATTTATACAAATTAATACATGGTGCGATAAATGACTTGGGTGCTTTAGGTAATATTAACTTTGACGTACCATCAAAATGAACCAGAACATGCTTAACTTTTAGCTATCAGACTCCCAGGACTAATCATCACGGCAATGCGCCAAACTGTAAAATGTTTAAAGCGTATCACAATATTCAACAAGAAATTGACATATTTGCCTATTCATTTAATGCATTTAAATACGCCTTAAAACTGTCATAGAGTTATTAATTTAGTGATAGTTTGTATTTATACATTATACAAATTTTTCATTATTTTTTATTTTGTTATTAGATACTTCTTAATTTTTTTAATTTTTCTTTTTTGAACCTTTATTTTATATTATTTAAATTTATTATTATTTTATTATTTTACCTTATAATTTGATTATGTATCTGTTGGGTAATAAACTATTATTATTATTATTATTATGTCATATCCGATTTATACAGTCCTTTTCGTCGATTAATTTAATTAGAAGTGATACGATAACGTATCGAAATCTTTTTGGTTTTTTTTTGACTGTTTCTAAATGTAAGATTAGAAAAGTAAACCCAATCTAAATTAGATATCATTTGTACGTTGCTGATCAAAAATGGTTAGCATGTGTTGCAACAAGTTCTCTTATTAGGCCATGAAAACATACCTTACAAACACTGATTACACCACGGTCGCGAGAACAAAAAAAATTCGTTTTCTAACTTAATTTGGTTATTCGTAACTGCACACAAAAAGCATTCAAAACTATAGTTCTTTGGAATAAACAATCCGTTTACTTACAGTTGGTTTTCTTTCGATGAGTCAAATAATCCGTTTTGGGGTATACACCAAAACTCCCAGGGTTTATGTCGTTGTTACACTAAATTTCTTTAAACAGGAACATTTTTATTACGCCGATTACTTGTTAATGCTTTACACGAAATGCATTTCTATATTTAGTTTTGCAGGTGTAGAGATATTAACTGTCCGTTAGCGCTTGTTTCGACCTTTTACTTTAATCGAACGAAAAATCTCCTTAATTTTGCGAACAGGATTGTTCCTTATTCTTATTATCAATGTAACTTTAACACACGCATATAATTAATTTCCTAATATTTATTATTTATTCCTTATTAACAACATTATTCCGTAATAGTTTCATACTCGCTTTTGTTAATGATCTCGAGTTTGCATATTGACTGACTTAAAAATACTAAAATACAAACTGGGAAAGTGCATCTCCCTTCCTAAATTTTTTTACACACACAAAGACCTTACAAAAATACGTTTATAGTTCTCAGAAAGATAAACAATCTGCAAATTCAGAATTTTAACCGTGGCTTTTAATCCGTGTACTGTTCATTTTAGTCATAACAAATATCCAATTTACTTTATAAAAGCAATAGCATTCAAGCTCTTTTCTTGAAACAAACAAAGAGTTTAGTAATTCAGCAAAGTCAAAACAGCGACATATGGGACACGTTTCTACGAAATCTTTGATAAAAACTACCAAGATAAACATTTCTTTAAAGTTAAATGTGAGAAAACTAAGATAAAGCATTTCATGACACCACGTCTGATTTAAAAAAATATCAAATCACAAAAGAAAACATACATTGTAGCAGAAGTGAATATGAACAACATACGTACTTTATCAACAAGAACAAAATCTAATTAAAATACAGTACAATTCACTTAACACAAACACTTCCATTAAAAAACCAAAATTATTTCCTCGTAAAAAAATTTTTTTTTCACCAAACAGAGGTGGCTTACCGACTGCGTTTAAAAACAATCAATTTTCAAAAATATCAAGTAGATGCAGATACAATTTTGTTGGGACACTTCGCCGATAATAAATATTTTTGAAGTACTAGCTATAATTTTAAATATTGAACGGTAGGCGAAAAACTTATGTCACACGGGCAGAAATGCATTTGTAAACCTCGGCTGCTTGCTGCCCTTGCTGCCCTCAGGCATCAACAGGCACCCGCAGTCTGCAAATGCATACTTTCTGCCCTAGCGACACTAAATACTATTGTGTGCACGGCGGCTGTAAAGGGGTTTTTTTGGCTTTTCGGGTATGTTGTCATTTTTACCAATACTTTTTCTTTGTAGCTTATCGGTTCTTTCCAGGTGATTTAAGACTTTAGTTTTCTCTTCTCGAAGTTTTTGATTGTAGAACCATATTAATATTAATAGTATAAATAATCTAAAACACTCCCTTGGTAGCCACTTGGGGTACTGATTCTGTTGTTAAGAAATACGTTTTAGTCAAGTTTTCTCACTCGTGACGAGTTGACGAATGATTTGCGATGTTGTTTGTAATTGTACAAATCTCTTACGTACTTTATAGTTATAAATTGTTAAGATTTTGTTGGAAACGTCGATAGCAATACAGATAAGGAAATCACATTTTAAGCATTGACAAAGTACACTAATATGAAGTGAATTATGCAAATGCTTAATTAAAAGAAAATCATTTGTTTTAGACTGCATTCTCAAAAATGTTTCCTAAAATAGACTCTTAACATAGTTGTACGGGAAATTGCTCTATTTAATCATCTGGCAGCAGTAGAGGAGGATGGGATACAATTGAACACTGGGTACAGTAAAACGTTTGTGAGCTAATAGTTCTCGGCTAATTAATTGCGTGCCAAACTTGACTAGCTAAGGTGTTGTTTTTCACCATGAATCTAAAAATTCGCTGCCAACGGATTTTTCCTTCCAGGTAAGAGTGATTTTTTAACTCAACCAGATATTATTGCATTGTATTGTACAGGGTGGGCAAATTTTGACGTTTGTATAGGGTATCTCGGTAACCATAAGAGATAGAGAAAAATGGACTTCAATCTGTTTTTCGAGATAAACCCATTGGTGAATACTAGAATCGGCTATCGCCTTTTGTTTTTAAGTTACAGCCAAAAGATCGATTTTTTGATATTTTGAAAAGTGTCTATATCCTAGTTGTATATTAAATTAGAAAAAAACTATTAATACCTTCTTTAGACACTTTTTTGAGAGAAATTGAATGGCGTTGACGGTTTTTAAATATTTACATTTGTTTACGAGTTATGAAATATTTTTTTTTCTTTAATAGAAACCATAGTTGGCTGTGATTTATTTTAATATAGTTTTTTCTCTTTACGACGGTATATATCATGTAGGGTCAATCAAAACTCCGATTTTCCAATATCAAATAAAATTATTAGTTATGAAAGACATTTTGTTTTAATTTTATGACGGATGTCATGTATGTATGTTGCCTCTAATTACGTTACCACATTTTCATTCTTCAATCTTCTGAAAACTACATGAAACAGCTTAGAAAACTATGAAAGTATATGTTAGAATTCTTTATCTAAAATAATAACAATTCCGACATTGCATCGGAAATATACTTCAATCGGTATCCAGAAAGAAGACAACCAAATAAGTCAATTTTGTTAAATTAAAAGAAAATCTCACGAATCATTCATATTACATTTATAGCAACTTTTTTTGCATCTTGAATGTTGTACTTTTTTGGTCTTGGCTTGTTAAATGTTCCATGATTCGTGAGATTTTTATTTAATTTAATAAAAATAGATTTATGAGGTTGGCCTCTTTCTGGATAACGATTGAAGTATATTTCCGATGCAATGTGTGAATTGTTATTATTTTGAATAAAGCATTCTAACATATCATACTTTTCAGTTTTCGTAAGCCATTTTCTACGTGGTAACGTAATTAGAAGCAGCATGACATCCGTCGTAAAATTAAAACAAAATGTCTTTGGTAACTACGATAATTTTGTTTGATATTGGAAAATATGAGTTTTGACTAAATTTAACTATGATTGACTCTGCATGATATACAGTGACCGGCATCAAATAGAAAAAAATTTTTTAGACGGCTTGTCACGAGAGTGACACATATCAAAGTAGCAATCTGAGATCGAAACTTCAAAATATCACTGATCAGTATGGAAATGGATGAAGTCCTATTACGATCGTCAATTTTCTAGTTTTATAGTTTATACACAAATTTGGATTATTAGGATTTAAATAATTGTGCACAATTATTATTTGAATGAAATCTTTATTAATAGAACTAGAAAATTACATTATTAAATGTGCAGTTAATGAAATGTATTACTTTTTATTTGAATTTTCAAACATTATTGCCAAATTTGATTATTTGACAATTGTTGAAGAAATTGTCATGATGGATGATTCTGCTTCATTGTTCAAGTTATCAGTAATTGGATTAGTTTCTGGAGAGGTTTCTGACGAATTTTTAACGGCCGAAGTGATTGTTTTAGCAACTTTTATTTTGTGCCCAATAGACTCTCTTTTTATTTTTGGTGTCACCTAATTATACAATTACGGCCGAACCGACATCAGTTAAATCGTCAATTTTTAATTGGACCAATTCGTTCCTTCGCATGGCTCCACTAATTCCGAACCCCAAAATTGAAACTTCAATTGATGATGGGTTTTTGTTTATAGCGATATACTTACTTTCTGTAACAAATATTTGCCGTCTGGCGCTTCTTTTATGATTTTATTAACTTCTTCAGCAGTTAAAGTTTTCGTTTTTACGGTTTGTACCATTGCGACATTCTTTTCAGAAAGGCTTTCAATTTAGGATATTGACTAATATTAGTAATCTGGTAAACAATAAGCGTGCTTCTTATCAAAGAAAATTGCGTCCATAATGTGCTTGGGGCAATTTTTTTCGACAACTCTCCAAAATACGCAAGCAGGACGTTTTGCGAAAACGAAGAATTTACCCTGTTTTGCTTTCGCCACTCCATAAACTTGCTATAAGCTTCCTCATAGCGTTGCCGGGATTTAGGGGACAACAACTTGAGGCTGGTTTCATTTGCTTCTTCCAAAATACTATCTTCATCATTATCCATATTTCAGAGTTTACAGATCATTATCAATATTTTATCGTTTACAGTTTAGAGGAGATAACACACTTTTTAGAAATTCAGAAATTCACAGCGAGAATAAGAAACAATTTAAAATAATAAACAACATGACCACAGCAACGGTTTAAGGTATCCAGATTATAGAGGAATTTGTCTCCGATGGAATTGGAAATTAATAATTAGTTTCAGTTGTGTTGTTTAAACCGTCTAAAAATATTGTTCCTAACTCGTGCGAAAGAGCAAATATCGTGCGAGTGTCTATAGAGACACGAGTGCGGAGCGAATCGGAGCACGAGTAGATCTAGGTTTCGACACTCGGTAGGAAAATAACTATTGTAATTGAGATATTCAAAAATTTCTTTTAGCAAATGAATTTAGCATATTGAATGATAAAAAAAGGACTTTAACAAATGTCATTGTGAACACTGTCATAGCGGCAAATTTAAAAAATAACCTTTAAATATGTAAAAAGTGAGGTTAGATGACAAGATATTGAAAAATAGTTAAGAAAAAAGTTGTTCAGAATTGTATTATACGTCTATGTGCAAATTTTCAAAAGAAAATAACGACTTTTCAAAAATATCAATTTTTAGGTATTTTTTCCGGAAATACTGAGAAAACAAAATTTTTGCGTTTGATTTGCATAAAACAGTAATTTTTATTTATTAGTCTAAAGAACAAAAAACATTGTTTTTTTAGGACGGATTTTGTTGCAATTCCCTACAGAAAACAAAAGGTTGAAATTACAAATTTAGAATTTTTTTAAAATAGTCCTAAAATAATCAATTCCTCCATTCTAAACCCAATTTAAACAATATTTTACAATATTACCTGGATAATAAGTTCACACAAAAACATACAAAAAATTTCTGGAAAAAATGCCGGAAAACTGATATTTTTGAAAAATCGTTATTTTTTTTTGAAAATTTGCACATAGACGTATAATCTAATTCTAAACAACTTGTTTCTTGGGCATTTTTCAATATCTTGTCATTTAACCTCACTTTTTACATATTTAAGGGATTACAAAAATTTTTCCCATTTGATGCAAACTCTTTGCCTGTCACTTTATATCGTCGAAAAGAGAAAAAAAACTCTACCAAAATAAATTACAGTCAACTATGGTTTCTATTAAAAAAAAAAAATTATTTCATAACTCGTAAACAAATGTAGATATTTAAAATCCGTCAACGCTATTCAATTCCTCTCAAAAAAGTAACTAAAGAAGGTATTACTAGTTTGTTTCTAAATTAACACGTTGACGTAGCTCCTCTTTAGTGTTCACCAGTGTCTGGTATACCGTTGGATTAAATTACTCTAACGGTAAAAATCGAGGGGTGTAATCGAGGAGTCTTGCAGACCAATCCCATGTGCTCAAACGCCTAAACTAGTGGTCATCAAACATCTGAAATAACTCATGCGTTACCTCTTGTGTGCAATGTGCGGCTCTTGGCAAATTTCGAAGTTTCGAACCATAATTGATAAAATTTTCTTTCGTTCATTGGAAACATCTTATTAAATTTTCTGCATGTTTTTACTACAATTCTGTTACATTGCCACAAATATTAAATAGTGACATCAAAACTTCATTTGAGTTATTAATTCGAAAATACACCGTAAAGCGTCTGTCAACCACATCAAACAATTTAGCAATTTTCAAATCACATGATGGCGTTCCATGACAAAATAATAAAAAATAATATGCAGTTAATGAGTGTTTTTCAATAAATTGCGATTATTTCAAAAACTTGTCAAGTCAGGCATACCACTATGGCATATTAACTTGAACAAAATTTCAGTATTTTAAATATACCGATTTGAAAAATTAAGTTTTGATCTTATTTGTGTGTAACGATCATCAATTTTAAACCGGTCTGTACAACATGAAATAACAGTTATTTTGCGAGTGTCAGCATAATGTTGGGGTATATTCTTGACGCTAATGAATTATTTTTTGAATTGTTAAAATTTGTTGTAGCAGGAAAAGTAGATGATTTAACCAACATGAGGACTGAATCACTGCAGTTGCAGAAAGTTATATTAAAGCTCTGGTAGCTAAAATAGCAATTACAAATCAATTAATTAAACAATCTTCTAGTAGATCATCAATACCACATAACCGTTTACAGCTCTGCCAAAGATGAAGTTTTTATCTGTGAATTAATTCAAGCACATTCATCATCTTCATTGATTTACCACTAATTTTCAACAAATTTTAAGTAAATCCTGTTCTACTCAAAATCTATAAATTAAATTAAATAATGGCAGTTTGACAAATATTAACTTATCGCACTTACAAAATTGTACGATAAATTTTAATTTCAAATAGTTATAAATCGTTAGACAATGATTAAACAAACACTGATTTGTTACTGCACTGACAATTCTCCAGTTGCAGTCACACCAGTATGTGAAGGAAGCGAATTCTAACCTACGCTTTCTTATGCGATTTTAGGGTGAACGATACCATTTGTGCAGATTTTGATTTGCAGGTTAAATTTATATTTGATAAGTCAGAGGATTGACTATTCCAATTGATACTTATGTGCCTTCAACGCCCATGTAATAACTATGTTTTAAATTACCTACAATATTAAGAATGTGTAAATATACAAATAAAATGTTCATGTTACATACTGTAAAATCTCGAACATACTCGGGCTTTAGATACAGAAACTTTGAATCGAAAAATAAAATAATACACTAGATGTCCTATTAAAAATAAGAAAGTTGAAAATATTTTAGAAAAAAGAATGATCGTGCCTATTTATGGCAGCAACATACTTTCAGATCAATCCTATATACAGTTTCCATAAACGTCTAATCTATTATCGACCACTAGTAACCCTGTATGCTTTAATTAAAAATTAACAAAATCAGGTTATGTTGGTCGTAGAAAAAGTTTCGTATACAGTTCGTTTTGTAAATACTATAGACACTCGTTTTTTAGAAACTCGCTCAGCTAGGCCTCGCTTGTACTTAAATAAATCTCATGCTGCTTATAAAACTTGTTGCATAATGTACTATTTTACTTGATTAATTAAAAAAGCTCATAATAAATAAATATTTTTTTAAAATAAATTCCAATGATTGATTATTTTCGGTAAATTGTAATGTTTTATTCTCGACTTCAATAGGCCAAGTAAAAATAATTTCAATTACATTTTATCTTTCATATGAATAGGAAACAAATATTATTATCGACATTTTCAATTTATAAAAATAAATTTAAGTTATATTTACAAATATAATAGAAAAACTTCCGTGTTCATAAACATTTTTATTCACGACAAATAACTAATTTAATTGTGGGTATTATAAAGTTAATCCTAAATGTTGAATGTCGTGATCACAACCGTTTAACCTCAATATAAAAAAAGTACAAAAATGCAAAAACCGTGACCCTAGTAATATCGTCAATCCTATTCAGAGTTAAACTCCGGGGAATGGTTAATTATTAGTAGGGTAACCTAAATATACAGAGCAACATGTTTTTATACAAGGATTAATTATTCAGGGATATGGAAGTTATCAACAGTTTATGACACCCCTAAAAATTGTCATTAGAAGTTTTTAGCTCAATCGAGCTGTAACTTTACGTATTTGTTAGTAAGAAATTGATGTAAACTTGTAAACTAGCTATAAGCATTAAAGATTTTATTTATCTGTAAGCATTACTTCTACAATTTAAATTAAAAAAAATTACCTTATGAATAGAATGACAATCATAATTTTCTTGCACTTAAACACACATGAACAGACATGAAGTAACACGACGGAAATGCATAGCGTATCTTCTTAATGATAACCGACTAAGTACTAAATTATTTACTATAAAAATCATAAAATGCGGCGTATCTATTGGAACCATTCATGCCACTGTAATAATTTCTTATCGCATTTGACTGCCCAATTCCATTAAATTTTATTTAATTTTTCAAACGACCGGCTAAGATATGAAAATAACATAGAAACACATGTTAAATTATTTTAAATTACTTTATAACATAGCGTTAAAGTAGGTATAATTTTTACTATATCTTCTAAAATGCTCTGTTTACAAATCATGAACATGCTAAATCTTTCTAAAACCTCTTGAAAAATTTTTTTAACCTTAAAATTAATATGATGTGTTCCATTTAAAGAAAAATTTTAAGGCTGGTATTTAAGTGCTGAAAATGGAAACATAATATATTTAAAAGCAAGGGTTACAATAACGTTGTTTGTAATACGAGTTGGGCAACTTACGAGTGCTACATGAACAGATTATTACTTTAATTTGTTATTAATAACAAATAAATTTAAAAATTAAATTAAACATTTCTTCTGTTTTTAGGTTGGTAGTGATAAACTGTCTTTAATAATAAAAATAATTAAAATGACCAGATCATTGTATTTTTATTGTATCAAATTCAACTTATCTAACATTTCTAGTGCAAAACATTTCTCAAAACTGTTTAAATATGGTTGCGAAAAAAAAACTGCAAACCATGTATACCTACTTCGAAAAAGTTTCCCAACTTATAGAATGTTAATGCATGGCATCTCCAATGGAATTGGGCAAAATTGATAAAGTATCCAAAAGCATACACATCACCATATAAAAGTTATTTATGCTGCTGCGGCTGCGTACCCTAATTTCCATGTAATACTCATGGTATTCGTTGCTCATTTGTATCGTTACATGTTGCAAACTAGGGTGATAATTTGCTCCTAATTGTACTGAATCCACAATTTTCACTATCACATAACATGAAAACTTAATCGAGATTAAAATAGTAGACGATGACATGCTAAATTAGAATGACTGTCCACAAGACTGTTCTCTCGTATCAATTTCTATTTCCCATGCTACAATGATATTACAACTAATAGTATAAAGTTCACTTTAAAAGACAATCAACTTACTGCTTTTAATGATTGATTTCTTATTAACATTGTATTTTTACCCATTAGTGGCTATACTCAGTATACTATTGGCGCGGAGTAATAAACCTGTCAGAATTATCGAATCTCCCGTATTGCAGTGGCGTAGGTACCTGATACGTTTGGAAAATTATATTTTTAGTAGGTAAATATATTATAATAGTAAAATCTACTTTGATATGAATTATTATGTGGTTTCTTTTATTGTTTCAATCCTTACTTTGTGGAATCTATTTTTCATAGTAAATAATTTATTCAGTAATATTCCACTGTTTAATAAGATATAAATAGATACAAAACTTTTGTAAAACACAGTATTTGAATATAAAATTAAACTCTAAAATCGATAAATGACAAATGTGTCGTTTCTCAATTTGTCTATTTTAAATTTTAATTTTATATAGGTACGTATACTGAGTTTTACAAAACTTATGAATCTATTTGTATCTTATTAAACTGTGGAATATTTCAAAAAAAATTATTTACTATTATGTGGTTTGTTTCTTATTATTACAATTAAGAATCGATATAGCTAAATAAAGTAATTTTAAAACAATTATTCTTTAGCGTCAAAATGTGTGTTGGATTATCTATCATCACGTAAAGTGGGGTCGTTGGCGCAGTCATTACGGCAGACGGGTTGTAATTTCTGCAAAAGATTACAGATAATTAGTTGTTTGACCGAAGGGCTTCGTATACTTTCTAAATGCAAAATATGTTTAGTTTGTTATTAGCAATGAATCGGCTTGTTTGTTTGTTTGTGTGTTAGTTCAAATAATTTTCAAATGGAAAACTTTTCACCAGCAAAACGTGTTAAAAGTGGTGCGTTACTGCTAATAAAAAAATTATAATTTTAAATGTGCATGACGCTGTTCGATGTCAACACCGTGCAAAAAGTGTTGATGATATTGTAGGATTATGTTCTGCAATGACGGTAATATCAAAATCCACCATTTATAAACTTGTGAGGGAAAGAAAAAATTTGGGACAAGTGCTTCACCCACTTCCACATCCTGGTCGGCGCCCGATGGAATTAGATGATGCAATGAGAAATTCTGTCCGTAGAAAGGTTTACTCGTTCTACTTACGGAAAGAGATTCCTACAATCCATAAGATTTTACTAGCAGTAAATGAGGATGAAAATCTACCCCAAATGAGTCGTGGAATACTGTGGAAACTTCTTCGCAAGTTGAAGTTTACTTGAGAGAAGATAAATAGAAGATCCGTTTTAATTGAAAAACAAGAGATTATTACATGGAGGAGAAATTATATTCTATTTGGATGAAACCTGGATCAATGCAGGACATACCGTAAAAAAACATGGCATGATAATACTGTTACGAGTGCTCGACAAGGATTTATAGAAGGGCTATCGACAGGATTTCGACCGCCTTCTGGGAAAGGAACACGGTTAATTATTATATCATATTGGCAATGAAGATGGCTTTGTAGATGGTGGTTTGTTAGAATTCGAATCAAAGAAAACTGACGACTACCACGAAGACATGAATGCTAATGTGTTTGAAGAATATTTTGAGCAGATGCTACATTTGATACCCCAAGGATCTATAATAGTTATGGACAATGCCAGCTACCACTCACAAAGATACAAAAATTTATCTACCAGCGCTTGGAGGAAAGCAGAAATTATAGATTGGTTATCTGTTAAGAATATAACTTTTGAGGATGACATGGTGAAAAGAGAATTATTGGATATTGTTAAAGTTCATAAGAATAAGTATGTACGTCATGTTATTGACAAAATGGCAAAGAATCGGGGCATTGAAGTACTGCGTTTACCACCTTACCATTGTGAGCTCAATCCTATAGAGTTGGTTTGGGCTCAAGTAAAAGGTGACGTCGCTCGTAACAATACCACTTTTAAACTCGACGACGTGAAAAAACGTCTAGAAAATGTATCAAACAAAGTAACACCTGAAAGATGGAAGAACTGTGTATCTCATGTCGTTAAGGAAGAAGACAAATGTTGGCAACTGGATAATTTAGTAGAGATAACATTGGAGCCAATTATTATATCAGTAAACACACAAGACAGCGATTCTGATTCCGAAATGGAAATTTCAGACTAGGAAGAAAATTAAATGACCAAGCGTAATATGCCTAAAACAGTGTTCTACTCTCTAAACACCATTTATTGTAACCATGAGTGAGTATTGTCAGTTATTTTTAAATATACCTATTTTACCTACTAATGTCTTGTTATTTAAATTAACATTTTTATGCCTGTTACTTTTATCTATTCATTTTGATAAGTTTCCATGACAACCACATAATTTTATAATTGAACCAAATTTGCTTTTGATGCCTAAAAATCGGCCCCAGCAAATTAATTGTAATTGTAATAAATGTACTGACGATATCTGCATTACTATTTTATTTTATATTTATGTCACATATTTTTTATATGTTATTTATTTTATTTGTATAGTAGACCATTATTTTTATATCTTGGTATAATACCCACATCTACGGCTATGATTCTCGTTTCGTCAGTACCTGGGCTGATGGCAACGTGTTTACACAGATTAAATTATTGTTCTCAGACCCTAGATGGATCGATATGCTGCAAGAGCGGCACAATGATTGTATTTTTATTAGAATTTATTGGTTTTTACTTAACCGTAGAAGTACCGCTTTCACAAGAAAATAAAGAATTATTTCAAGCAATTATGATTTATTACTCCGCGCCAATAGTATACAGACTTTAGCGTTTCGTGATTTTGTATCAAACGATCAAACCAATTTGTAACTACGTGACACAAAGGTGAAAGTACAGATACTTTTATAACCTCACTACATTCATTGGCAGAAAATTGTGGTTATAATTCGCTCAAAGAAGAATTAATACGGGATAGAGTCGTAGTGGAAATGCTTGATAAAAAAAGTAAAAACCTACAACTAAAGCACAATTTGAAACTAGTTGACGCTATTCTAATGGCTAAGCAAGCAAAAATCCAAAGCAAGCAAAATACAATATTGGCGACGGCAGACATGAACAAAACAGTAGTTCAAACTAGTGGCGGTAAATCCAAGTTTTTCAAGAATAATCGAAGTTTTTGTCACATTCTACCTCAAAAGAGAAAGCAAGATTCGCAGCCTCAATCTGTGAGTAGTACTACCTGTAGTTATTGTGGATTGCAGCAGCATCTAAGGAAAGTCTAGCCAGCGCGTAATTCATACTGTAAGAAGTGCAAGAGAAAATGTCATGAAGCAGAAATTCCTGCAGGTAACAACTCATTCGTAGGGAGTTTGCATCATATGAACTCTGTGGAAACTAATGAGGAAAACCAATGTCTGTGTAAAATTCAGATCAGTGGTTTTAATAGAAATATTTTATTCTTAATGGATACTGGGGCTGATATAAGCTGCATACCATCATCAATGTTAGCTGAATCTTTATTAAACAGGTTGTCTCAATGCTCAGAGATTATATCAAGTCTAAACGATAAACATTTAAATGTAGTGGGGTAAATTAAAGTTAGGTTTACAACATAATAATTTAGTTATACGTACCGATATATACGTTATTAATAATTTAAAGGTACTAATCCGAGAGCGCCCAGAAATACTAGCATTGAATGTATTGAATGCTGTAAATCAAAACACATCAAAGAATTGAGGAAATAACTTAAATAGTGATCGATCTACTGTAGATCCAGAGGTAGAATTTCCTGGTATATTTAATGAATTGGGTACATTTGGGGGTGAAGTTGAAATTACACTAAAGCCTAATGCTATACCTTATGTACAATCTACATCTAGAGTTGTCCCAGTAGCGATATTAGACAAACTCGAAAAGGAATTACAAAGGCTTATCATGTTAGACAATTTTACTGAATTAAATAAGAACGTCCTACGATTGTACTTTCCAATTCCAAAAGTAGAAACGTTTTTATCAAAATTAAAAGGGGCCTAAGTCTTCTCTAAACTTGATGGTAATTCAGGTTTTTACCAGAACAGATTAAAAGAAGCAAGTAAACTAGTGGTAGTGAAAATAAAAGATGCAAAGAGAAGTGGATAATGAAAGTATACCCCAAACATCTAAGGAAAATCCTGAAATCTGTTCAAGTAGCAACAGTAACGAACTGACTTCGTGCAGGCCTAAACGAAGTACTTCTAAACCTGCATAGATGCCTGATTATGTAATAAATTATATGTTTGTTAAGTATATTTTAAATAGAGTTAAAAAAGGAGATGTTCCGATTGTTATTGTAAACCGGGACATAGAAAAATGTGTTAATGGAAATCAAGTGGTTGTTGACGCAAGTTGAAAAACGTCGGTTATAATTTGTATGAATCTATAAAAATAAAGTGAATAGTTTGGAGTTTATAACGGAACACTGAGAATTTACTACCTGAAAAGTCGAAGGAGAAATATATGAAAGAATATAGAACGTTTACGGTTTGGTGTAAAAAGAAGAACATTTTACTGAAAATGTATTACTGGCGTATTTTGTAATAATGACTAAAGTTAAAAAGTCTTCTACATTATGGTCATCGTATTCTATGCTTCGATCTTGTCTTTTAATTTACAATGATACAGAAATTTCAAAATTTTTCAGATTAACAGCGTTACTCAAACGCAAATCAGCAAATTATAAACCACAACAATCCAGAATATTAGAATTAGTTGATGTTAACAATTTCATTCATAACGCGAACAATAACATTTATCTGGCTCTTAAGGAAAGTATATACAGGGTGTCTCAGAAATAAGTACATTAATTTTAACCACTAATCCAACTCATTAAGATCAACAACTTTTCTATGTGCCATTTCTTCGAAATCTCAAGTTTGTTTTTAATTTCCCATGAGTTAATAGAAATTCATTTTTTTAATTAAATTTAATTATAACTACATACCATGAAAACAATAACAAACATAATAAGTATAAAATTATCTTAAATATTAGTACGTACCATTTTATTAAAAATATTGAATGTACAGTAATTATAATAATTTCCGTATCGTGAAGCAGAATCAATGGGATCACAAAGAGAAGCAGATGAACTAGTAGAAGAAGCATTAGAAACAGAAATTGCAGTTACTGCTTGCTTGAAATGAATATGTAGGTAAGATTTGTTGGTGTTAACAAAAACCATGCTTTTGGTGTTAGCATGGACATGGTCAGTGAATTTTATTAGTTGTTGTTCGCAGATTTATTTTTTAGATAGTGATGATGCCGCCGTAGCCCAATGAGGGTGGTTAGTGATTTTCAATTGCTTCATTTCTAATCTACTTTCATTTCTGCTAAAACTGTTTCTGTCTATTCTCGGCTCATGTTAACAACATGATGATTCCTATTGGCGAGTCTTTATACCATTTTCCATTTTCACTTACTTGTTTTCTTACTTACATTACATTTTCACTGTTTTTAATTAACCACTTACTCGTTGTGAGTGCTGATGACCTCTTTGAGCTGTTTTGAAAAAACTGGGTTATATTGTTCTCTTTTGGTCCATTTTTTGTCAATACTAATTTTATCTCTAAAATAATACGTTTTACAATTAACAGCTTCGTTACCACACTATGCTAACTCAAAAGCAAATATGTGAAAACGTTTTTTATGCAGATCTTTTGAATTTGCTTTGTCCGATGCATTTGCCATCAGTTGAATATTTCTTGAAGAAAGAGCTTGCAAACTAACTTTTGGCTTACTGGCATGTTATAGTAGACTTTTGCGTTTCGCATCTCTCGCTTTTGTTGCAGATTTTAAAACAATATCTAAAAATGGATCAATTCTGCGTCCATATTCTTTTAAATACTTTTCTTGTATACTTTTTGCAGCAGAGTTTCATATTGTTTTTACACATGAATCCTTATAATCTTGATCATTCTTCCTTTTCATGTTAAAACCCCATCCTTGAAGAATGTTGGCAATTTGTCCTATAGAAGGTATCAACCAACAATTGATATTTTCTTTCATCACAGAATTCGCAAAATTGGCCCCATATAGACAATTAAGTTTTTATGGCATTGTAAGGTATTCCTTCTTTGGTAGCATTTTGAATGTCTTCTATTATTTTTTTTCAAATAGCTCCGTACTCCGTACACCAAAACTTTTACTTGAGAAAAATTGTCTGACAAATAAATAACCGATACTATCAAAGTAATAAAAAACGTCAAAATTTTTTTATTTATTGAAACTCATATACCAACAAAAGTATCATACTCTATTAGACAGAATAACCGGAAAACATTTTATTAGAAATGTAGGTGTAATGACTCCATCAAGACGTATTCGTGCTGTGGCAGCATTATTGGTTTTGTATGATAACTGTAATGAGAAGAAGTAGAGAAAAAGAACGTGTTGAGCAAGGAACTGGATACTAGCAAGAAAAAACTATAGTGCCTTCAATAACTTAACGTAACAAACATTATAGCCAAAAATATCAAAGTCTGTTGTTTTATGTTGCGGTTCCTATAATTTGGCAATGAAACATTCCACAAAACAGAATATTCTTCTTAAAGCAAAATTAATTCGTTAATTTCGTCGTTAGTGATAAAAATACGTGGCCTTAAGTTTATGTTTTTTGGAACACCTTGTATAATTAAACATATTTTTATATTTTTAACAGTGGACTCTTAGTAAATTAATTCAGTAATAGATTTCCAATTAATTTTTGAGCCTTCTTTAGGAGTGTGGTTTTTCCATCATCCAAAGCAAACCCCTATTGGGACTCCATTACTGAAAAATATTTTTAAAATTTGTCGTCAGGAACTAAACTAAATGTGACAAATTTTAAAAGTTATATCTTTTTCCTAATCCCAAACTATTATTTTAATTTAACAGCATCTAATTACAATTGAAAAGATTGCTTAACCCCCGGTGCCCGTTAAAAATCACTTTTCTAAATACATAATAATAATATAACGAAAAATTCCATGTCAACACCAATAAAGTATGATGTTGCGATTTTTTTGTTCCATTTTTTTTTTCAAGAAAGTTATTTTCCGATGGTATTACAAAAAAATTTGAACGACACACGGCCGATACGCAATTAAGAGGCTCGGTTGATTTATAAAATCTCGACTTTGCTTCGCTACGCCTCCATTTCACAAACATTTAACATCGCTTGTTATTTGCTACATATTAGCCTAATGTCGTTAATAACTATTTTCTCAATGAAGTTAATCTGGGATGTCAAAACTTTGCGCCATCCTGTATATAAGATTACGTCCGTATTTATTTTGTTTTCACTTATGTTTAAATAATTTTATAAATGTTGTATACGCGAATGGTAAGAATATCCCTATTGAAAAATTTTTATTTTGTGTTTCTTAGGATTATTGTTGATACCAATTTCATAAGTAACTTACAATGAAAGGTTTTGCAGTCTTTGAAGTGTTTCTTACCCGTGTTTCTTTAGTTTTTCTAAACGAATAGTTTTAAATAAGCCGATGTTCAATCTGTTGCTCCACATAATGATAGTCCTTACTATCCATTATGTTGCTAATGAGCTCAAAATTCTGCAAACATGGTACAAGGGTTCAGAAAAACTAGGTTCAAAAGATGACGGTAAGGTAAACGACGGGCTAGACCCTCAATGGACGACCAACGGGGTGAAGACGAATAGGGCACATTTTTGTTAAGTATGAGTCTCGCTTCTCGAGGTATTCTAGGTATGTTCAGTGTTGCATAGCAACTGAAGTACTTTCTGGTGATGGAAGTAATTGAAATACTGTAGGATGGATATTAAGTTTTTTAAATTTGTTTATATATTATCGGTCTCATTATAATAATAATGATTAGTTGCAAAATATTATAATACTACAAGCGTCAAAAATAACCAAACAATCAAATAATTTTGGAATTAGTTGTTCTTAATCAGATGATACACAATTTGTTGCCTCTGTTCTTCTTTACCTCACGCTTCAATGAATAAAGAAATATCTACATAAAGTAAGATGCGTATATAAACACTCAGTGCTAATAAACAATTTTCTTTCTGCAGGTATATAATAGAAGTCTTCATTTAGATCTAAAACTGTAATAATTGTTTTATTTTGATTAGCTGATATTTCATCAATGATCGGTATTGTGGGTCTATTTAAATCTGTTAGGATCTTCGAATTTTACTATCATTTCTTGTAATCAAAACTATGCTATTTAGCCACTAAGTAGGTTTATCTGCTTTAGTAATATATAGTTTCTTTTATTATATATCTACAATTACTAATAAAAGACTTAGCATTCTTCGTTAAAACTATTTTATACTCCAGATACCTACCAATACCATTAAAAACGTCTTTATGTTTATCTATTAAATCCTTTTTATTGATGTTATGACATTTGGATTGTTTTAACTTTTTAACTAAATTCATTTCTATGCATGCATTTAGTCCTGGTATAGAGTTGCTGTTAACATAACTTCAAATTTAACATCGTACTGATTCTCTTTTGCAACGCATTCAAATACAATTGTTCCAAATGTCTTAACTGTTTTATTTCGATAAGATAGTAAACGTTTCTTTTAGTATTATTTCCACCCATTTGTAAGTTTTTTTTATCATACGAAGGTAAGCAATTACAATTTGCTCCTCTGTCTAGCTTTACCACATTATTGATCCATTGCTATATGTACACTCATGAAATTTCAAACTTGGACACCACAATTTCTGTAAACAAAAGTTTGCACATTGTGAAGCGGGCTTAAGGGTATCACTTACAATTCTAACAGCAGGTAATCTCAGCAGGGGTTATCTTATAGAAGGACTGTAGAATGAATCATTACACTAAGCACGTTTTAGAAAATAGGTAATCTACGTTGCTTACTTAATTTTTTTCTTTAAAGAATATATTTGAAGGTATCGCTAATTAAACACCATAGCTCGATTAATTATCGAATCAAAATTTTGTTTAGGAAATGTTTACAAAATAAAATTAGAAATAATTTTGATTTAAAAAACGTCTACAAGCAATAACTTTTAAATTCAATAAAAAAACTAAGCAAGGCCAGCAAAAAGCCTAGATTTTAACATTATCGAAAATGTTTGGGCTCGAATACTTGCTGTTATCCGAAGACAACAAGGGCCAAATTTTATACCAGTAAACCGTAATGCACTAATTGCAGCCATTGATACCGCATGGAAAACAATTAATATTAATTATATTGATACCTTGATAGCGTCAATGAGCAGACGCCTTCAAGAATGTATCAATAATAATGGAGGTCACACCCATTATTGATTTCTTATATTTATTTATATAGTAATACCTTTATTTAAAAAAAAGTTTTCATTTAATTTTAAACTATAACTTGGTATCTTAATTATAATTATGTAATAAATTCTTGTCAAAAACTAAATATATACGTTGACAATAAGAATTGCCTTAGTTTTTATTTTCACTTTTATATTAACTACAGAAGAAAATGAAACGTCATAAAATATACATTTTGTAAGGACTAAATATTATGAATAGAGAGTTTAATGATTTTTTTTTATAACTTACAATAATTAGTAGGTTAGATTTATTTAAAAATAAGTAATAATCAGTCAACCCAAATAACCATGTTTAGTTTTTGATTTAATTTAAAAGTTATTGCTTGTAGACGTTTTTTAAATCAAAATTATTTCTAATTTTATTTTGTAAACATTTCCTAAACAAAATTTTGATTCGATAATTAATCGAGCTATGGTGTTTAATTAGCGATACCTTCAAATATATTCTTTAAAGAAAAAAATTAAGTAAGCAACGTAAATTACCTATTTTCTAAAACGTGCTTAGTGAAATGATTCATTCTACAGTCCTTCTATAAGATAACCCCTGCTGAGACTACCTGCTGTTAGAATTGTAAATGATACCCTTAAGCCCGCTTCACAATGTGCAAACTTTTGTTTACAGAAATTGTGGTGTCCAAGTTTTAAATTTCAAATTTCAAATCTACTCCTACAGAAGGCTCCTTAATTGTAAAGGGAATCATAATTAAATTACGGAATAATAAGGAATTTTTTGAGAATCTAAACTTTTCATTAAAAATTGAATCAGAAACAGATTAATTTGATATACAGGGTGGTGCTTTTGAAAACGGGTCGTAGGTTAATGGTTTTGGTATCAAAATGAAGCTAAAATTAGTCCGTATAGCTGTTGCTATTAGAAGTCAACTGAATTTCACGTTGTTTTTAAAAATTTATTAATGAAAATAAAAGTAAGTTTTGATAATAAAAAAACAGTATTGGGTTGCCTAAACAATTTCTATCTTTTGACAATAAGGCTGAAAGGAAAGTCATTAATAAGTAAATTAAAAGTTTTATTTCCAAGTAACAGCTTCGAATGATATTAGAACTAGATTAAACAGGAATGTTTTAATAAATAAACATCCAAAATTACTAATTTTTATTGATGAATTTTCAAAAAGACCGTGTCCTTTCTGATAGTAAGGGCTATGCGCAATAATTTTAGCTGCGTTTGGCACCAAAACCATTTTTGTCACTTGAAAGGGCGAGCAGGAATTCGAAAAAAAACAGTTGACAATGCTAAATCTTTATGACCCGTTTTCAAAAGCACCACCCTGTATACGTAGAAGATATGTTTATACACTACAATATTTTAACCACTAGTTTACAAGTTATTGTAACTAAAGCTGAATGACGTAAAAAGAGGTTAAACGTTTTCGGACAAAACAAGCAACTGTTGAAGTGAATTTTTAGTTTGAACTGTAAGTACTTATTTTTTGTGTTTAATTTATTATTTATATAAGTTATTAATGGATTGTCGTTCACATACTTTTAAAATTTATGCATCTTGGTTAGAGTTGTCACATGTCCTCGTTTTAAAAGCATTTTCCTCAGTTAAAACCACAAACATTTTCAAAATCAAAAATAAAAACAAGATTTTAAAGTCACCTTATAGGAAAACCACAAATTGCTAGGAAGTAGCCTAACTCTTTCTGTTAGGTAAACGGATTATTGTGTTATTTATTTATTTATTCGTGTGAGTATAAACCTGTATAGTGTGGTGATGAAACCGTGTGCAATTGAGGATTGGTTCGTCTTCGCAAAGCATTTGCTACAAGGTTTAGGAAAACCACTAAAACAACATGCCAACCCTTACCTACCTTAGTCTATGTAATAACATTAATTAAGTGTGTAAACATTATAGAAGGTAAATAAAAACAGAAAATATAACAGCACGACTATATATTTAAAAATATATACGTTAAACGTTACGTTGTTTCTACTATAAGCAAGAACCGATATTCATTACAAATGTTTAATCATAATCACACAAAACAAATTATTTCAAACTAGCAGCTTGTTCTTACTTACAGTAAGATTTTCTAGACTAAAAATAAATAAACCACAAAGACACACCACAGGTGTCACGCAGTTATGTAACTTCTGAGTTATGTGTATATTTTTAGCATTATTTCAGCCGTGAGAATATGTTATTTTTAGATTATTATGATAATTTGTTGTGTATGTTTAATGAATTGCATCATAATGTACTGACTATTTACATAAGAACAAATCTTTGTTGTCATACATGTTTTTAATGTTGTTTGTGTCAAATTCTATCTCAAATTATCGAAATGATTATACAATTCGGTGTGCTTTATACTAAACAGACCCCTTAAGTTGCTAAGTTTGAATTGAGTGTATTCCATCACAGTATGTCATTCCATGAGGAAAAAACTAAATGATCAAAATATTGCTTGGGTTGTTTTAACAATACGCAACTCAATTATTGTTTTTTTTTGTTATCTACTTATACAACTTGTATATTCGGATAAAATCATATCAGGTCTATACTATACATTTATTGCATGTATGTTGTTACTTAAATCAACATATTTAATATACACAAAAAAACAAAACATTTACGTTTTTTAAATTACTCTAATGTGTATAATAAAAATTCTTGTTTCTACCAAATTTTCAGTAATAAAATTAAATTTATAATAACAAAAATATTATTAAATATTTTTCAATTTTTTACTAGCTAGCCAAAAAACTATTAATCATCTGATCGGATGGTTGCATAAACTTCTATTTAATTTTCGCTAAATGCTACATACTTTCTTAAAATAAACATATTGAATTATTGCTCCAACATTTCTCTTTTATACAAGCTAGAAGTCAGCAGTTATCTTCTAAAAGTAATAAATACAAATTATCTCTTTTTGTCACATTATTGTATTAAACTTAAAATATAATTAAGATTTTCCGTTTTCAGAAATTGTGATTTTTTTAAGGAATTGTGAAATAGTATTATGTCCAAATTATTGGAGATACAGTAACTTCATAATTATCATTTTCCATGTTTTTGCTAAGAACAATGTATTCGCATAACAAATATGGGTACCATTGATATGCATGAAATTTCTGATCATCACCTAATATTCTGTGACTTTCCGGTAGATGCTGTTAAAAATGACTTTCAGTCTATCCCATGGAACTCTATATATAACCTTAACAGTATAAATAAAAGAGTTAATTTTTTAAACGAAAACGTAATTACCATTTTTAACAGGCATACAGTAAAAATTTCTAAACCTGCTGCTCCCTGGTTAACAGATAACATTCAACTAATGATATCTTTAAGAAATAAAGCACTTACGCGTTTTAAAAAAACTAAAAAGTTATCTCATTGGAAATATTACAAGTCATTGCGAAATTGAACAACAGCTGCCGTAAAACGGGAAAAGCAAGCTTACTTAGAATTTAAATTAACAAGAAAAACAAACAATATTAACTCTATATGGATACAATTGAAAAGAAATGATATTTATGACAAACAGCAAGAATCGGATATTCCAGCACATATTTCTAATTTTAATTTCATCAATTACAACTTCATAAACTCAGTTGCAAATAGTTCTGTAATTAATAATTCAAAAATGAATGATTTATATATTAACAATAGATTAAACGGTTTAAAGACAAAATTAAAGTTTGTCATTGTTGATGAGGATTCGGTTTTACGGCATCTTTGTAGTATCAAGTCTAAAGCTGTTGGTTCAGATGACATTACAATTGGCATGTGGGATCTATGCTGTCCTTACTTATTACCTTATTTAACTCATATTATGAATTATTGCTTAACCAATAGAGTGTTTACTGATGCCTGGAAAACGGCTAAAGTCATACCGTTACCCAAGACCAAACAACCTATTACGTTTAAAGACCTACGATCAATCAGTATTTTACCATGCGTATCCAAAGTCCTCGAAAAAATTATGTCCGATCAAACCCATAAACATCTCTCTACCAACAATATTTTACCGCAAATTCAATCTAGGTTTAGACCTGGACACTTAATGTATCCGATAAAATTTTAAGAGCTATAGATAATAACCAACTTTGCATATTGACCTTGATTGATTATTCTAGGGCGTTTAATACCATTAATCATCAATTACTGTTGTCAATATTACATTATGTTGGTTTTGAAAACGGGGCGGTCCAATTGGTGAAAAGTTAATTATATAATCGATCTCAATATGTAACCCATCAACAGAATAAATCTTTATCCCTAATTGCAGGTGTTCCTCAAGGATCCATTTTAGGTCCACTGTTATATATAATCTATACTTTTCAATTAGAAAAATGTTCAAAAGATTGTGATTCTCACTTTTATGCGGATGATTCGCAACTACTATATATTTTTGATTTAAATAATATTCTTGCTGCAAACGAATGTGTTAACAAAGATATTAATAACCTTGTTAAATACACAAAGGATCATGGTTTAACTATTAACCCACAAAAATGTTCTGTTATGCTTTTTGGTAGATCATTAAAAAGAGAAAATAATGTTGATAAAGTATCAGTAGTTATAGATAATGTGAAAGTCCCGGTTCTGGATCAAGCGAAAAATCTTGGACTTTGGTTTGATTCAACTCTACGATATAAAAAAAAACACGTTTTAGTTATGATACAAAGGTCATTTGCAAGTTTAAAGTTAATATTTAATAACAGACACATTTTAAATTAGAATATGAAGATACTTCTTTGTGAACTTCTTGTTTTATCCCACTTTAATTTTTGTAATTCTGTTTATGGTCCATGTTTAGATTACATATATATTAGGAGAATTCAGTTAATGCAAAACTCGTGTCTTAGATTAATTTTTGAAATTAGAAAACAAATATCTTACAAATTAAAACAAATTAAATGGTTGAATTGACAAATAGAAAACTATTGCATTATGGATGTCTAATACATAAAATTATACTAAATGAAAAACCTGATTACTTATACAAGGTGTTTCTAAATTGATGCGAAATGTTCAACAGAGTAATTTTTTAGCAAAAATTAAGGGGGACTTTCATATAAAGTTTTGTTCAAAACCACTTTCCCACCAAGTTACAGCCCTTTAAAGTTAGGGGAAAAACAGTTTTTATTTAATATGTCCACTATGGGAAAAGTTAGAAGAATGAAATTTGGCAGATAATTGATGCTAATAAAGTGACATTTTTTGGCGGTTTTTGTAACCTTGCAAAGTTTATACAAGAGAGTGAAAGAAAATTAACCCTTATAATATTTTGCCTCAGAACTTTTTAATGCGTCTACATTTTCCTACTTAGAAATTTTATTTAAAACAACGGATTCAAACTGCAACTTTTTCATGTCTTCGCTATTTATCAAAAAGTTCTTAGTTTGATCACAAAAAAAAATAAAACATCACTCATTCCTTTTTTGCATTCATTCAGATGGGTACTAAATAAAAAACCTGATTACTTATACAGGGTGTTTCTAAATTGATGCGAAATGTTCAACAGAGTAATTTTTTAGCAAAAATTAAGGGGGGACTTTCATATAAAGTTTTGTTCAAAACCACTTTCCCACCAAGTTACAGCCCTTTAAAGTTAGGGGAAAAACAGTTTTTATTTAATATGTCCACTATGGGAGAAGTTAGAAGAATGAAATTTGGCAGATAATTGATGCTAATAAAGTGACATTTTTTGGCGGTTTTTGTAACCTTGCAAAGTTTATACAAGAGAGTGAAAGAATTAACCCTTATAATATTTTGCCTCAGAACTTTTTAATGCGTCTACATTTTCCCACTTAGAAATTTTATTTAAAAAGACGGATTCAAAATGCAACTTTTTCATGTCTTCGCTATTTATCGAAAAGTTCTTAGTTTGATCACAAAAAAAATAAAACATCACTCATTCCTTTTTTGCATACATTCAGATGGGTTATCGTTTGTTTAAAAAAATAAAGTAGGCCGGTGTCAAATGATGTCATAATAATAAACAGTTGTATTGTCATTCTTCTAACTTTTTCCATAGTGGACATATTAAATAAAAACTGTTTTTTTCCCCTAACTTTAAGGGGCTGTAACTTGAAGGGATAGTGGTTTTTAACAAGACTTTATATAAAAGTCCCCCTTTTTGCTTAAAAATTACCCTGTTGAATATTTTGCATCAATTTAGAAACACCCTGTATAACATAATTCAATTTAGAAAAAATTTACATAACGTTAATATACGGTCGAATTATGAAATAACGCTTCCTTTTTGTAAAACATCTTTTCTCAAAAGATCATTTTCCTATAATGTCGGTAAGATTTATAACTCATTTCAAGAACAACATTAAATATTTTTAAAAAACGCCTTCATAATATATTGCTTGACAAACAGTAATGTAATACTTTAGAGTCATTAGAATTAGAATTAGAATTAGAATTAAAATTAGAATTATAAATTATTGAGATCATTTCTCGTACAGGACATTGTGAGATGGACTAGAGATTGGAACGAACACGTAAGCCGAATGAACAACAACAGAATAGCAAGAATGGCAAGAGACGGAAAAGTCGGAGGAAGAAGACTACCTGGACGACCATTAAAGCGGTGGAAAGAAAGCTGGCAATCCACATCCCAAGAATAAAGTGCTGGAAATAACAGGCCTTAAGGCCTAAATTACGAAAAAAGAAGAACATTTCTCGTTGGCATTAATTTTGTAAAGTAAATTTTTTTGTGTTAACTATAAGGTTAAATATAAAAACAGATACGTGACTTGTTTTAACAAGTCACAACAATCTGAACTTCGCCCTATTGGGTAAATTGTAAAACAATTATATTATTGTACCTTAATTCTGTCATGTACAATAAAAGACTATTATTATTATTATTATTATTATTATTATTATTATTATTATTATTTCAGTCCATTAGATGTTAGTCACAACTACTGAGTAATGACCGATGTTGGTATGTTTTTGTATCAGGAATCGCAATGCAAACTTTATTTTTCAAATAGTTTATATCTGTTATTTTCATTTTTGTCACTGTGACAAGCACTGCAATACCAATTGTTAAAGCAACCTGCCATGTATGTAAAAGTTATTATTGTTTAAAAGTACGCTTGTAATTTGGCATGACATGGAATATAAAATATCAATTCTTCTTGAATATTTAAAGTTTTACGCAATATTGAATAAGTGGATTCTTTTTTTTTGCTAATTCGCTGAAGCAGGCAAGTACCTTTTCAAAATATTATACAGTTTTTGTAACATTGATTTCTTTGTAGATGTTGCAGATAATTTCTTACCTCCCTGTCTTGATACAAAATTTCTAATAAAGCAGTAATTGCTTAAAAATACATATGGTGCTGACAAAGAAAATCGAAGATTTATTCAACTCTTATAGGTAAACATTTACTTTATAGGTAATTTAAATTTACATTTAAGTACTTCAAAATATATTATTTGTTTATTGTTTAAAATAAATAATTTTTAATGAAATCATTGGTTTTTCCATAATAATTTTTAAAGAAAACCGTAGGTACAAGTTAATGTGGGTAAACATATTTTTCTAACTAACGAAAACAATTTAACATTATTTAAATTTACAAAGAAAACGTTAATTTTATAAAATCGAAAAACAAGTTTATGTTGATTTTGCAATGAACCATAAATGTTTACACTAAATTTACATTTAATATTCATTGAAATGTTATGAAAATATTCTGTGCTATTAGAATACTAGAGTAGCTAATTAATTTTCATGTATTTAGTTTTGCTCTTGCTTATAATATGCATTTACTTGTAAGCAAACTTATATAACAAAATAAACATAATCGCGGAGAATACGCACCACGAATGCTGGAGTTAATATAAACCGCTGTAAATTGAACTAATAACACACGTACAGACTGTAAAATGACTATGTTCAACCCCTTTCCATTAACTATCTATTTTGTTAAATTAAAAACTTCATCTTAATTAAATGTATTTTCTTCTACATTCTGATAATGCATGGAATTGTATTATTATATAAAACAAATACAAAATCCAACATAAAACATCTTTCTTTGAAAATAACTTTGTTTTATTTCTACAAGTGAAATTTTTCAGTATTTTTACATAAATTATTTATTGTTATTATATTAGTTTATGCTTATGTATTTGTATGTGCAAACCTATTCAACAATTTGATAGTGTAACACCCTCTAGTGTTTTGTGTTGTTACGCCGCTGAAGATATACTATACCGCGAGCAAGAAAATCCACCGACCGCGGCTTGCATCGATTCAATCGATGATGTCAATAGTATTAGAATTATATTAGCGCATGCATTGTGTTGTGGTATTGATAACGTATGATTTTAGTTACTAAAATACCGAATAAATGTTCCGTTAAGTGTTGACTTTAAAATACGTGCAGTTATTAATTCCCTTTGAGGTAAAAGAACAACCCGAGTTACATTGGCGCCCTAACGTGGACCCTCAAAAAATTAAAAGTGTACGTCTTGCAAGTGACAGTGTTCCGCTCCATTTTTCGCTTTTACGCCTGTGGGACGATTAAACTGGATCCGCTTAGCAATCACTGCTTGCTTCGCAACATCTGTACGTTATCAAGAACAAGATTCCTTATCTGCTAGACGTTTTAACTGCAAGTTATCTTTATAATTTAAAATCGTGGAAGGTCAACAACGGCAATACTGCTTACGTTCGACAAAAACGGAAGCCCCAAAAAGCAACATGTCGGTAACGCTAACAGACGATCAATTTAAAGAACTTTTATCACGCATAATGATATCGCAATCGCCTTCTTCGCCTGATTCGGCAAATCGCGTTTTAAGCGGTAATTTTGCAAAATGTAATTCTAGGTTTAACGGTTCATCGGATGTTGACGTTAATGCTTTTACGGATGCTATTCAAGTTTACAAAGATTGCACTGGCATATCCGACGATAACTTCAAAATTCGCGACAAAGTTCCGAGAGACTCAATTTTCACATTCCAAGAACTTTTGACAAAGTCAAGGTTGGCAGAAGAAACACTTGATGCTGAGCTTGACCAGCATCCGAACGAAGCTACAAGCGCTCCCAAAAAACGATGTTCTTACTGTAGAAATCCAGGTCATGTAAAAGGAGAATGCAGAAAACTTGCAAAAACTAAAAATAATTCTAATCCGCCTTCAACTCCTATATCTTTAACACCTAAGAACAGATCTACTGAAACTCATTCCAATTTGAATACAATTTCTTGCTATGGTTGTGGTACAGTAGGCTGTTAAAGCAACTGCCCAAAGTGTCACCCAAAGCCAGTTTCTAACAAATTCATGTACAACAGTATTGATTGTAATCAGTCCATCCGACCGTTGATACCCATAAACATTAATGGTCACCAAGGATGTGCTTTGGAAATAAACGTCAAATTACATAACAAAATGATTCCGACTCGTTTTGTTGCTGTTCCTGACCATGTAAATAGCCGCACCCTGTTAGGAATTGACTTCCTTAAAGATGCTAACGTTGTCTTGGATATACCAAACAATAAATATTATTTTGGGGAAGATCCACAACACCAATTTAGTTTCACTGAAGATATATCGTATTTGTTCAACGAAACACAGCTTGTGGAAACCAAACTTAGGAACGATGAAGGTATCAACCTAGCACCGAAAGAACGAAATCAACTTGAGTGTCTCCTAGTTGAATTCCGTTCATGCTTTGAAAAGCAGTGTGAACCGACACTATACGCTGTGCATTCGATCCATGTAATTGATCACACACCTACCGCAGTGCCTCCGTATAGGATGTCCGAAATAAAAAAACAACTTCTACAACAAGAAGTGGATAAACTTTTGCAAGATGGAATAAGAGTCGCCTTATGCCGCTCCAGTTGTCTTGGTGTCTAAAAAGAACAACGGTGTCCGATTAACCGTCTACTATAGGGTTCTGAACGCTGTTGCCCTCGCTGACAGGTACCCACTCCCTCGCATTGATGATATACTTCACGCCGCTAAGAAAACTAACTACATGAGTACCCTCGATCTTAAAAGTGGCTATCATCTAGTAAATGTCAAAGCAGAAGACAGAGAGAAGACTGCATTTATTACTCCTTTTGGCCTTCGAAATGCACCGTCAACTTTTCAAAGACTGATGGATAGGTTTCGCTCTGGTCTTCAAGACATTCTGCTACTTGCTTACTTAGATCACCTGATAGTAATTTCAGCTAATCTTACCGACCACATATAAGATTTACGAAGAACATTCGAGCGACTCAATGTTTTTAAACTCACACTCAACCGAAAGAAGTGCTCGTTTTCTTGCAAGGAATTGCATTATCTTGGCTACATTCCTGATATTCCTCTGCGTCTGCAAAATGTGGATCATTTAAATTGTCATTTCCTTACTGGTCATAAATCTTTACCAGATGAGAATCTTATTGAATTTTATAATAAGAATAAATTGTATGTAGCATCTAGAGAATTTCAATTTTCGGAAGTGACCGAACCTGTTGTTGCCAAGGTTCTCGATTCCATTAAGTCTTTGTCCACTGGTGCTGATGATCTAAGTATAAGGCTTATAAAACTTTGCTGTCCTCACATTCTTCCTTACTTGCGGCACATTATAAATTATTGTCTTACAAATTCAGTATTTCCGGACTGCTGGAAAGCATCTATAGTAATACCAATACCTAAAACTCGTGCTCCTAAATCGTTTAATGACTTAAGACCAATAAGTATCCTTCCTACTTTATCAAAAATCTGTGAAAAGGTGATGGCATCACAGATTCGAAAATACTTAAATACTCACAACATTCTACCTGTTAATCAATCCGGGTTTCGCAAAGGATATTCTTGTTCTACAGCTTTGTTGAGTGTGACGGATGATATACTTAGATCGACAGAAGAAGGCAAACTTACTCTACTCGTTATGCTGGACTATTCCAAGGCTTTTGATTCTATTGATCATAAGTTATTGCTAGCTATTCTTCATTACATTGGCCTTGGAGTAAATGCAGTGGGTTTATTTTGTAGTTATTTAAGTAATAGAGTACAGCAAGTAAAAATTAATACAAATCTGTCTAGCCCGTATAATGTGTCCTCAGGCGTTCCTCAGGGATCTATCCTAGGACCAATTTTATATCTAATATATACCTCATTTCTATCGAATACATTAAAACATTGCAAATATCATATGTACGCGGATGATACACAGATTTATTATTCTTTTCCTTCGTCGCAACTCGATAGGGCTTTGTTGTATATAAATGAAGATCTAGCTAACATATACAATTACTCTATATGTCATTCATTAACACTTAACCCACTAAAATCACTTGTAATGTTGTTTGGTAATAGAAATTTGCGCGATTTGGTTAAGTCTGATATTAAACTTTATATAAATTGTCAATTGCTACCACTCACAGAAATATGTAAAAATCTTGGTGTTGTTTTTGATTCGAGCTTCGCTATAAAACTCATATAACTAAAGTTCTTCAAGGTTATTATGGCGCGCTAAGATTGCTATATACCAACAAACATTCTCTTGACCAAAAACTAAAAATTATGCTCTGTGATTCCATAGTCTTATCTCGGTTAAACTTCTGTGATGTTGTATATCACCCTTGTATCAATGCCGCTGATGGGAAGAAAATACAAAGATTACAGAATGCATTTCTTCGATTTATTTATGGAATTAGAAAACGTGAACATATATCACATACACTAAGATGGTGTGGATGGTTAATCATGTCACAACGTAGGTTTCTGCATTGGGCGAGTCTTTGTTTTCGGATCCTGATTAATAAAACTCCTCCGTGTCTATACTATAAAGTCCGTTTCCGGACAGATGTACACAATGTTAACATCCGCCGTAAAGACCTAATTCAGATACCAAGGCATAAACAAATATTTAAAAGATCCTTCTCTTATAATATCTGCAGAGTTCATAGCAATATACCTTCAACATGTTTCAGGCTGTCTTTCCATACCTACAAAGTCAAAATTAGAAATTTAATTTTAAACAAATTAATCTCCGAGTGTCGTTGAATTATTTTATCGCTCTGTGAAGGCGGCGAGGGTCGGTGTGTGCGACGGGCAATGAAATTATCTGTATTAATTTTCATAAATAGGTGCATATACGGCTATAGTCAGCTATTGATTTAACTCAAGGTATGCTTAACGGAACTAACAGACGGTTTTTGAAACTAGTCTGACATATTTCCTTTTGGTATCCTTTTACTTCTATTGTAAATAAATATATATTTATAGTTGTGGAACCAATAAACCGTTATTATTATTATTACTATTATTATTATTATTATTTTTCCGCAAGGCATACGACCAAATGATGACAAGGTATCAGCTATTCTGCGCAGACCGCCGTCTAATAACGTTAAACAACTTTTAAGTTTTTTGCAAACTTGTTCATGGTTTCGACGCTTTGTAGAAAACTTTTCAGAAGTAGCAAAGCCACTATCCGCACTGACCAAGAAAAACGCAAAGTGGTCATAGGAAACAGAACAAACTAATGTATTTAACAAGTTGAAAGAATTGTTGTGTTGCGCTCCGATACTTAGACAAGCAGATTATCAATTACCTTACATTTTGAAAACAGACGCTAGTAATTACGCTCTCGGCGCATGTCTTCTCCAGGGAGAGGGCGATGGTGAAAGACCTGTGGAATACGCATCCAGACTGTTAAACTCTGCCACTACTCTGTCACTACAATAGTTCAAAGCGATCATCAGGCATTAAAATGGTTAATGTCTTTGAAGTCACCATCCGGACGTCTGGCTAGGTGAGCACTTAAACTGGTGCCTTTTGAGTTAAGAATTGACTACATTACTGGAAGGAAAAACGTGATTACGGATACCTTATGATGATAACGGTCCATTAGGATTTTCGGAATTATTTAAGCTTATCTAAGAATCAATTAAGTTTAACCATGCGTGATAAACAGATAATATTTATAAGCTTCCCGTTGTTTTTAATTTTAGTATCGGTATCGCTGATGATGACAGCTTAGCTGTTGAAACACGTGTCCGAGTAAAGTTTTTGGTGCAGTTTTTCTGTTGGCTATGAATACTGCTTATTGTGAATCTACTGGATTTACACCAGCTTTTTTAACTTTCGGTCGTGAACTGCGAACTACTGATGATATAAGTCGCGATCTAAAAACTATCAAGAATAGTGACATTTTTGCAACGCGCATTACTCCGTATTTGAAAACTCTTTATAGTGCGGTAAGTGAGGCTCGCGATAATCACGAGTTATCCCAAGACCGCCGAAATCAATATAAAAACTCGTTACGACGTACACAAATTTTTAACGTTAATGACAAAGTGGTCGTAAAGACTCATGTGCTTAGTGATTCAAACAAAGGCCGGACTTCTAAGTTCGCGCCGCGCCGCGACGTTCCGTATCGCGTACATCGTAAAATATCACCTACAACCTATGAAGTTACGACATTTGGGAAACCAGATACATCTCTTGGAAAGTATTATGTCTCTGCATTAACGCCATTATTGGACCATCCGATCAAGACTTACCCACTCCGACGCAGTCACTACGACGACGTGGACGTCCTCGTAAAGTCCTATCCTCGAGTGACAACCCTGAACTATCCGTTACACCTGGTGAGGATGAACAACAGGAGATCATCCACGCAACCGCTAAACGCCACCATCGGAAGATTGTTAGGCCTTGCCGTGCCTCCTGTGCCTTTACAGATGTTGCCCCACCCACGGGACGTGTATGTAATGCAAAGGGGGAGATTGTAACACCCTCTAGTGTTTTGTGTTGTTACGCCGCTGAAGATATACAATACCGCGAGCAGGGAAATCCACGGACCGCGGCTTGCATCGATTCAATCGATGCATGTCAATAGTATTAGAGTTGTATTAGCGCATGCATTGTGTTGTGTTATTGATAAAGTATTATTTTAGTTACCAAAATAACGAATAAATGTTCCGTTAAGTGTTAACTTTAAAATACGTGCAGTTATTAATTCCCTTTGAGGTAAAACAACAACCCGAGTTACAATAGGTATTAATAGGTAGGTACATAATTCAAATTTATTATTTCTAAATTATAAAAACCTTCTGCAGTCAGAAGGGCCTTAAATAAAATTGGAAAACAAAACAAATGGCCCTTTTTTAGGTCAACGTTTCGCCGACTGTAGTATTTATTAAAAAGTGAAAAAAGAGATCATTCTTGTGTTGTTATTATAATGAAAAATTACAAACAGTTTACATAACATTTGTCAACAACATATAAAATGATAACTTGACAAATTAAAAATAAGTACTTACTTAAAGGTAAGTGTGTTTAATTGGATGTATTGGAACTAACTTGCATCCAAATACAACCAAAAATTTATTTATTTCTGGTTTGAGTGATATTATTTCCGTGATACAGATATTATATTGTACCTGTGTCAAATTTATTACTGTACAAAGTACGTCATACAAGCGCAATTTGTTTATATCTCAACAGAAATTGAAGTTGTCTAAAAGTTTTTCAATAAAATCTTCTTCTTTACGTTTTGGAAAATGTAGTATCGTTTTTCGCCCAGTTCCCTAATTTCGTCTTGTAGTGTAACACTCTGTATATTATTGCATTTTTATTTCACATTTAAAAGACTATTTGATAGTGAAGTAAGAACTGTACACGACATCGTTCTTACGTAGTTCACTGATTTAAAGAACAGTTTATGGAATACGTTATAACCCATCCTGTTTAGAAGAAGTTGACATAAACTTTTGGTATAATCAGAAGTAGTCACGTAGACCTGCCTTTTAATTATAAAATTTCCTTTTAAATTCGACATCTAATCCAATACTGCAACAATATACAGGACATTGTATTGTAAAAAAAGAAAGCGATTGATGCCCAGATTATTAACTAATGTTGAGTTAAGGAGCAATTACGCAAACCTGTCAAGATTGAAGCAGGCTCATTGCTAGCTGTTACGGACTCTCTGACTTTTTGTACATTAACTTGATTATTTATTTATTTGTATGGTACACTAATTTTTATTGTTGTGTTGTAATGCAAGTGTTGTGTATGGTGTTCCAGAAGATCAGTATGAACCTGTACAGTGTGGTGACAAAACCGTGTGCAATTGTCGGTTGGTTCGTCTTGACAAAGCATTTACTTCAAGGTTTAGGACAACCATAAACATGCCAATCCTGAACGTCCTTAAACTTACAGACTAGTTGAGGCAGATTAATAATTTTGTACATTAGAAATTAAGTGCTCATTAATTGCTAATTAAATATTTTAAATACGATTTAATTGCTACAGTAGTTCTAGAGATATTTAATGATTTGCTACCTAGCAGACCAAGTATCTAAAAATAGTTTTAGAGTTTGATTAAAATGCCTAAATTAATCAAAAATCAAGTGCTATTTAAGTGCTTCATGATCACTATCTTAGAAGCACTCAACAAACTTTTTTTTTTCTAAATAACTCATTGATCTGCTATCTTTGGCAGACCAAATGTTAGAAACCACTTTGGACAACTAAAATCAAACTACACATTTAAGTGCTATTTAAGTGCTTTATGTTCCCTACCTTAGAAGCATTCAAAAAACTTTTTTTTTCTAAATAACCTATTAATCTGTTATCTTTGGCAGACCAAATGTTAGAAACCACCTTGGACAACTAAAATCAAAATTTAAGACATTTATAGATTTAAGTACTTCATGTTCACTACTTCAGAAGCACTCAACAAACTTTTTTTTTAAATAATACATTGATGTGCTATTATTAGCAGACCAAATGTTAAACACAGTCGTGCAAATTAAAATCAGGATCTAGGATATGTTTAGGTTTAAGTGCTTTATGTTCACTATTGTAGAAACATCGAAAAACTTTTTTTTGTAAATAACTCATTGATCTGTTATCTTTGGTGGACCATGTGTTAGTAACCACCTTGGACACTTAAAATCGAACTTTAACACATCTATAAATTTAAGTGCTATTTGAGCACTTTATGTTCACTACCTACCTTAGAAGGATCCAAAAAACTTTATTTTCTAAAAACTAATTGATCTGCTGTCTTTGGCAGACCAAATGTTAGGAACCACATTGGACAACTACAATTAAACTTTAACACATCTATAGAACAATAAGTGTTTCGAAATCTAGTGTCAACGGATGTTAACGTAAATAGATAAATAAACGTAACACCTACAAAACTAATATTTAACGAGTGTTCTGTCTTTTTTTATAAAATCACCTAAAAATCAAAATCCTAGCGACCAGTACGTCGGGTTGCTGCTAATTGGTTACCGACACGTTACAAACTGGTTGCCAACTAATTGCCCGGGTGAGAATGTTTATTGAAAACTTTGAAACAAATGGTGAGCAAAGTTTCTGAACATTTGCACACGGCACAATTAGTAACCTGTTTGAATCGTGTTTGTTTTTACTTGGATAATGTGTTTTCTAACATTTGGTCTGCATATGAGTTAAAAAATTGTTTTTCCAGTGCTTCTGTGATAACAAACATAAAGCCCTTAAATAGAACTTAAATCTAAAGTTTTATTAACATTTGGTTTGCACATTT
The DNA here is from genome assembly GCA_030710515.1 of Abscondita cerata. Taxonomy (NCBI): domain Eukaryota; kingdom Metazoa; phylum Arthropoda; class Insecta; order Coleoptera; family Lampyridae; genus Abscondita; species Abscondita cerata. The sequence goes on along the minus strand of JALBCR010002676.1, from coordinate 119,617 downwards.
AGTGGATATTAAACACTTAAATAGCACTTAAATCAATTGATGTTTTCAAGTTCGATTTTAATTGTCCAAGGTGGTTTTTAACATTTAGTCTGCCAAAGATAGCAGATCAATGAAGTATTTAAAAACAAAAATTTTTTTGAGTGCTTCTAAGATAGTGAACATGAAGCACTTAAATAGTATTTAAATCGATAGATGTGTTAAATTTCGATTTTAGTGGTCCAAGATGGTTTCTAACATTTGGTCTGCTAAAGACAGCAGATCAATTAATTATTTAGAAAAAAAGAGTTTTTTGGATGCTTTTAAGGTAGTGAACAAAAAGCACTTAAATCTATAGATGTGTTAAAGTTTTATTTTAATTGTCCAAGGTGGTTTCTAACATTTGGTCTGCCAAAGATAGCAAATCAATGGGTTATTTAGAAAAAAATTTTTTTGAATGCTTCTAAAGTAGTCAACATAAAGCACTTAAATGGCACTTAAAGTTCGATTTTAATTGTTCAAGATGGTTTTTAACATTTGGTCTGCCAAAGATAGCAGATCAATAAGTTATATTGAATAAAGTTTTTTTTGAGTGCATTATAATCAAACTCTAAAACTATTTTTACATACTTGGTCTGCTAACTTTTGTTAAGGTAGCAGATCATTGAATAGCGCCAGAACTACTGCAGCAATTAAATCGTAATTAAGGTACTTAATTAGAAATTAATGGGCACTTAATTTCTAATGTACAAAATTAATGATCTGCCTCAACTGGTTTGCTAACTTTAAGAACGTCAATCCTGGTCCACCTAAGTTTTTATATGTGAACATATTATAGAAGGTAAATGAGAACATAAAATAATAATATCTTGATAATCAATAAATGTAGATTGACTACAACAAATACGTTGTTGTCAATTAAGAGCTCAAGCATATATATGCCATTAATAGATATTTTTTTAAAGTTTTGAACTTAGTTAGTTACTAAACTTGAGTAACAAATACCATTTTACCTTTTTGTATAATGATTTTTTTATTGAAAGAGAAGTGAATAAAATGAGTTGTGAATGAGAAACTGACAGGATAATTTGAAATGGGGTGTAAACTTTCTTCCTAACCAACCACAAATTTTGAAAAAGTCCAAAAAACAATTTCTTCGTTTTTGTTTTATTTGTAATTTACCATTAGGTAAATAACAATTTTGTTTACTCTAACATTCAATTTAATTAAATTCATTATCGTGTGCCAATATTAAAAATTATTGTACAGTTGTATTCCGCACTTAAGTATACACCTCTGAAAAGCTCGTAATATGCGCGAAATGCGCATCAGGTGTTCTTTCTGGCGTGTATGCTACTGTACAGAAATACTTGACTTTGTCGACCCGAGTGTTTATTGCATTAAAATTATCACTTAGATAACGATGTGCATTAAAACATTCATCCGTCGTTACAGTTATCTGATGGTATTGCTTAGTTTGTTACTAGTCATACGTGTCCCTGATTACACGAGATGTCGTTAGACACACATTTCACTTATTAGAAAATATATAAAAGCTACATAAATCAATAACAAAAATAAAATTCTTATTGTCAGTGTACTGTCATACTTTGTAGTGTAAGAAAAGAGGGTTGTTAATCTGATCTAAGATAGTGTTTACACATTTCCTTTATACCTATTAGCGTTATTAGAACCTTTAGAAATCAAAACACCAAAAATCATTTATTTATCTTCAAGTTCAATAGCAGTGAATTTCTTAAGGGATCCCAACAAATCTAATTTTTGCATTAAATGTTAAAAACTATAACACATGTCTTGACAACATGATGGTGCTGATCATAAAATTTTATGAAGAATTCAGATATTATGTCAAAATAAGATCATTCGATTAAAAAAAAACAATTATGGTATCAATTTCCGGTATAACCGGAAGTGTCGCCATTTTAAAAATATTTTAGTTAGACTTAGAGTAGTCGATTATACCCACATACCAAATTTCATATAATTTCTGTATAATTTATACAATACGTTAGTTTAAAATGTGAAACTAATTTGTTAGTTGAGTTTAAATAATTCATTTAAACATTATACTACTTGCAACTTAAACTGGTACCATTCCCAGTACTATAGTATTGTTTCATCTAATCCAAGTTATTCATTCTAACAGGTCAATAACAGATCAACTACACTTCAAATACATGCAAAGTTAAACAGAAAGACGTTTATGTTATTTGCTGAATCCACATTGTCCTTTCTTATCCCTCTTTGCATATTTAACAAAAATTCTGATTACAAACAAAGCTGGATAGTTTAGCGAGCATCCGGATACTTTTAAATTTTCTTTCATAATGCACTCTAAACATTATATTCTATTTATATGCAGCTTTCAAATAAAAACAACAAACAATGCCTGCTTTGTGCAGTTTTACAAATAGTTTAATAGCCCTACTCTATTATATGCATATTATACCACAAAGAATTTTATTTATACATAAAACAAATTTTGCGTATTTAAAATTGGTAAACAGCTTCAAATTTTAATTTATATGAATTTCTAAAATACTTTGGTTTAAAAATAAAAAATGAAATAAAAATTCTTTTTATAATTTTCTATGTATACATAACAAAACTTAATTACATCAAAGCAGAAAGGAAAGGAATTTCCTTTTTTAACACAAAAATGCTTCTGCTTAACAAGAAAAGAGAGGAAACTTTTATTATAGAAACTCTAGGAAAGGATCTTAGATTTCCAATATTACAGGAGGTGCAAGAAATATTATTTATGGTCTATTGTCGTTCTTAAGCACACTAAATCCTAATACTACACGTTCAATATCCCATTTCTCTTCAGGTTTTGTACAGATGCTGTCTAATATTGTGTAATTATTTATTTAAATAAACAAAAGAAATTAATTTGTTTATTTTCACAATTTGAATTTGCTGTTAGCTAATCTACAATTAAACATAATTACATACAAATCTAAGGACCATAACGCCACATGGGAAAGTATGTTTGAACACACAAGTAATGTGTTATTGTATTTTATATGATACTTTACTGCTAGTCGTAAAGAAATTTAGTTCGAAAATAACGTTTTTCATCAAACATAATAAAAAAATATTTGTTGGTTTTGTTCGTTTACCTATACCTTATTTAGAATTATACATAACCTTCATAAAGTTTAATTACCAGTATTTTTTCCACAGTAAAGACGATTTTTGAAACAAGAAAATGTACATACTTATGTCAAAAGTATGCATTTTTAGAGTACAGTTTTAGTATAAAAGTGTAAAAATTATAATAAAAATTTTTGGTTTTCGGATTATTCCCGTTGGATTGAAGGCAAGACCCATTGGCATGCCGAATTTTAAGTCTCTACGACGTCTGTAAGTACCCGTTTAATTTCGGAGACAGACATGAAAAAAATAGGCGCTTTATTATATAGGATAATAGAGATACAGGAGTAGAAAAGTTAAAATTTTTAAGACATCTTGTTAAAAAAATCAACTGGGAAGATTTGCTACAAGTAAATAAATTCGCCTGCCTATATGGAAAAAATTATTTTTCGCCCTTAAACAATGGCGGAAAATACAATTACCAGCCCTAGGATAAAAATTATTTTTGTCGTATACCCATAGATGCCGCTTATCTGTTGACAAATTACGATTAATAATCGCATTTTCTGGTTGTATCAAAGTTTTTTACTGAGTAATTACGTTTTAAACTATTATGTAAATTTTGATAAAAATTAATACATTTTTATATTAATTTTAATATGGAGTTTTAATTTTTGTTAGGTTGGGTTTTAATAAAGAAAGCATTTATACAACCCTTTCGAATCGTTCGTAGTTTTTGTGTGTTATTTGTGCTTATTTTTAGCTTTTCTTTGATTTCTAATTACATTACATCTATTAAAAAATTGTTTTAAAAGTATTAACAGACAATGTAAAATTTAGGATGATGACTAGATATAGGAAATATAACAAAATTACATTGTGTTAAATGTGTGTATCTTTTAATGATCTTTAATATATAAACTACCTTATTTTTTATTAGCAGTTAACACTCTTAGTCCACCGGCGTTAATTGTACACGGTAATGGGTGTTTTCACACTTGACGATAACGACAACGATACAATTAGAATACGGTAACAATACCGACACGGTATCGACACTCAACCTTACACAAATAACGACACCACAATCGTAACAACAAGCAAATTTAATTGCAGATGTGGCGTCATGGCGTCATACCACAAATTGTTTATTCTATATTTGCTTAACTCTGGTACTAGTAGAATTAACATTTCGCCAGACTATCAGGACCAATCGCATCTCAAAGTATAGTTTTACCTTGATGCTAAGGTATTAAGAACATGCCATCAGCTCTTTCCTATCATTTCTGAAGCAACCAGGAGGTTCTAAGACGGATGATATTTTTGCAGAAGCCAGAGCTCGTTTTAAAATATCATTAATCGCTCCATGACGAAACTATTTTTCAGAACTTTTACGGCAAGAAAGGCCATGATGGCAAAAAGTACATCTGTGAGGTTCGCAAATGGGTTGTCCAGTTCTTAACCCAATTGAGATTTGAAACGTAGAATTGCCAAGAAGTGTTCCTAGTGAAAACGAAGGTAAAGCATTTGACCATGTACCAGATTATTGTGTTCCGAGGGAGAACAAATAAGGCTCAAGCTAGTACACTCACATAAGAGCATATCAAAACCTCTTTGACTTAATGGGATAGCACTGTTAACATAAATAATGTTTATAAAATTGTAATTTTTTGTCTTTCATTTATAATGACTAATTTTGGATCACAGAAATACCCCTTTTCTTGGCCTCGGCAAGCAAAAAGTTACTAAATATTGGCTATATCACATTATACTCATGACACTGAAACCAGTACAATTCTCATGCTGAAATACGTAAATAATACGATGGAATACTCTTTTACATCTAATATTGAATGATTTTATTTTGGAAGAATTGGTAGAATCTTAAATCGATCAAAAACTGTAGTTCATTATGAAGAAAAACCGTTGAATACTATGGCTTATTTTGAGGCCAATTCCAACGTCTACATTCAATATGACACAGAAGATCTAGAGATCAGTTGATGTTTAACACAGAGGATCTTGAAGAAGCACCACTTCCACGACTACAAGTACATACCTTTGATCTTTAAAAGAAGGTGTTGGTATAAACTGGATGGAACTCCACCCAGGAAGTATCCCAAGAACTTTAATGTTCGAAGGTGGGTAAGGCGGTTTGTATTATGGAACTGACTTAAAATATCTCCTGATTTGACACTTGGATAGAGAAAAATTAAAAACAAAATTATGAGCAGCATTCGACAGACTCTATCTTCAAGAAGTACAAAAGAAAGTGTTCCTTTACGTTTAACACGGTTGTTGAATTTGAACGGGTATCATTTAAAACATTTATTATAACTTGTTTTTAATTTTTTTACATCCATTTTTTGTCAACTGCAGTTTATGTGGATATACAGGGTGCATGGAAAGTGGATATCTCGGAAAATATTAAATTTAGAAAATAAACTTTTATATTAAAAAGTTGTGCAGATCAATGAGTTGAACATTTTAAAACTATTTTCGTTTATACAGGGTGTTCCATAAAAACGCAACATACAAAATGTGTGTTTTTTTAAACAGAGCTACTCATTTTTACTGCAAATTTAATTTCCTCGGAAAATTCTAACGTGACTGTATGTATCATACATAATAATGTCTAAAATGAAGGGTTTTGCGTTATTTCACTTTTTCCGGAAACATTAACGTTTCAAAAAAATTAAATAAATCAGTTATCCTGGAATTTATCCAACTGCAATTTTGCAGCTTCAATATGCATTACATGTGCTAACTACAGCTAGTTGTTTACCTTTCCAACCTAGGTTTTGAGTAATCAGTTATTTAAATTGAACTCCATAAATCTATAGATAACTCAATTTTTTTCAAATGTCACCACGTAATTTTTATGTGCCGTTGAACTGAATCTCATAAGTTTTCTAATACCTACAACCAATTGTCATTAAAAAGCTTATAAAATTCTACGTTCAACGGCACATAAAAATTAGGTGGCGCTATTTGAAAAATCAAGTTATCCATGAATTTATAGAGTTCAACTTAAATTATTGATTACTCAAAACTTAGTAAAGTTGAAAAGGTGAACAACTAGCTTTAGTTAGCACATGTAATGCCAATTAAAGCTGAAAAACCGCAGTTGTATAAATTCTAGGATAACTGAGTTATTTAACTTTTTCAAAACGTCAATTTTTCCGAAAAAAGTGAAAAAAAAATGCAAAAACCTTTCATTTTCGACAATAAGTATAATGCATAAAGTCACATTAGAATTTTTCAAGGAATCCAAATTTGTAATAAAAAATGGGTAATTTTATTTTAAAAAACAACTTTGGTTTGTCGCGTTTTTATAAAACACCCTGTATAAACAAAAATAAATTTAAAATGTGCAGCTTATTGATTTGCACAACTTTCATTATAAAAGTTTTTTTAAACCCAATATTTTTAGAAATATCCTCCTTCCATCCACTAATGTTTCACTCTGTAGGTGTAGTTACGGTTTGAAAATAAATATACCGTTTTCATGACCTTTTATTGCTGCGCCTTTTTAACGAGTTTAGGACAACCGCAATGTAAAATTGAAACCAACAAATGCTCTTCGGCACTCATCTGGTTGGCAAGAGCCGGACTGTAACTTCATGTTTGTACTTATACAGGGTGTGCCTCGATGTGGTGTTTAGTTCAGATGCTCGTAGTAAGTTTTCTAATTTATTCTATTTTGAAAATGATCATTAATCTAATTCTCGCATTTTGGTTGTCATAATTCGTATAAATATATACAAACATTTGGGGTACAAAGTCACCAATTAGACCATAAGAATGTGTCCACACAAATATGCGTCGTTATAATATGCTTTCATTTTTACACTTTTCTTTTGTTGGTTTGTTCTTGAGCTGTACGTTTGAGTTTGGAATTACACTTTGCTACTCAAAATTTGATGGAGATTGATTAAGACGGTGCCAAAAGTATAAGGTCAATTGCTGCACCTATTGTATCCGGCAATAAGAGTGTAATAGGTATTTTCCCGTGCTTTTACCACCAAGAACAATGATATACGTTTTCGAAGATCGTTGCAAATGAGATAAGTTATTGAACTTCTTTATATATGCTCGAATCTCGCAAAGTGACAATTATTTCGTGTTGAATCAAATTTCTTTCGATTTTTTAGTGCCTCAAACTAAGCTGAGTCTTCTGCAGAAGTACTTTGAGGCACTAAAAAATTGAAAAAAAATTAAAAGAGTTCTTCTCTTATTAAGAATCAAATTTAGTTCAAACACGCTTTACACACAAAACCGTTTCCGACAAATTTCATATACGTCTCGCATAGTAATGTTATGTTGTTGTGTTTTCGTCAATTATAATCAAACACGGCGAAATCGTTTGGTATTTCATTTGTTACAAATTAGAGTTAAGTGATCTCATGAACGACCCAGTTTTAAAATTGGTACTCAAATTATTTTCTAAAATTTCCTTTTCCGAATCTCTACGTTACTTAAGTGTTAAGATTTTGATAAAATTTTAGTGGTGCCCGTCGAGTTACTACGGTTGGTTATCTGTTTATAAATACAATTTGGTCGAAGATGAGTACTTTATTAAATTGACAAGTTTACGATAATTTTTGACCTTTTATTTAATTCCGTTCGGAGCTTACCTTGAATCACGACGCCCCCGTAAAGTTGTTGAGCTTCTGGGCGTGTTTTTGTCAGTTTAAAAAGAAAATAATATCCAGATCCAAATAAATGTAACAAAGGTAGATGCAGTTAGTAGATAGGGTGAATCACCACCAACGGGAGTTTTACAAATTTTGTCATTTTAGTAGTTTGAAGGTTGTTAAATTTTACATTTATAAATTATTTTGGAATATACAGTATTTCCCAAAGAAATGTAGCAAATCAATTTTATTGCTTTTTTTGATTGCCCGTAAAAAAAGGTATACTTTCATAAAGCTTCCCTATACCTAAATACAGAGCGTTCTGAGTTACGTCGACTTCGACTTCTAATCCAACAAATCATAACAAATTTACTATTACGTATAAATAGTTGGATATTAGATAAATGTGTTCCATGATTAAATATTAAACATATCTTTAAAGGGTTTTAAAATTTTCATATTAATTATTAGATCATTTAATATGTAATATGAGACTTAATTTATATATAACTCCCTGTATTTTATTAGTTTATAACATTAACAATAAAGTCCTCTTTCAAATGGTATAAGAGTTCCTATGCCTAAGTGTTACACTTTTTACGAAATTTACAATTTTCTTTAAATTAATAGTAACGAGAGATTTTGAAACAATAGATATATACGTAATTTTATCAGTTAGTGTCATTTCATGATATTACAGTTGTCTAATAATTCTCTAAAGTCCATAAACAAAAATTTAAACGTTCAGCATAATCTTTTTCTGTCAAATGCTGGTGTAGTCGAATATGATACAGATGATAGTGGTTTTTCTTAAGCATTTTTCGCCCACTCGTTTGACTGTTCCCCAAATTAACCAAAAAAATTTTTGTACTTGTTTTAGGGTTTTTCGTGACGGATGTGACACTTTTTATAATCAAAGTAACTGTCAAAATTTCTTAACTAGTTACGAAAAATTAAATTTTTCGTCACTTATGAGTTTGTTTCGACATTTGTTTTGAAAATCGTAACCATGGTAACATCGGTCACCCCGGTTAGATTTTGAATTCAAATAGGTTTAATTTCATTTTTAAACTTATTTTTTCAAAAAATTAATTTTAAGGAAATTGTAAATTGCGCAAAACCTGTAACATTTAGGCATAGGACACTCTTATACAATTTGAAATAGCATTTTTTGATTACCGTTATGAATTAATAAAATACAAATAAGAAAAAAATTTAACTTTGCTGCGCCACGCTTTTTTGGGACATACTGTATATTTAAAATAATTTTTTAGTGAAAATTTTATCAACCGGCAAGCTACTTTACTGGTTCGCTATAAATCTCCGTCCCGTTGGTGGTGATTCATCTTCTACAATTGATATTAAAGAACTATTTACACACGTCAGTGCCGTATCAGTACCGTGTCAGTTCAGTATCAGTGTCAGTGAAAAATAAAATATCGTTGCGTTTGTATCAAACTGACCTGTTCAGACAAGTCCGACACAGTAACGTCTTTTACCGTCAGTGCCGCTGCAGTATCCGTAACGTGAATGTTAAATAGATCGACAACGATATTTTACGACATTTTCACTGAAGTGCTGACGGGATTTTTTGGTAGCTCTAAGAAAAATAAAAAAATGGATGAAAAATTAATTGAATTAGTACGAGATTGTCCAGAATTGTACGATTTGTTAAATAAAAATACATGGACACCGGTTTTAAAAACAATATTTGGGGAAATATAGGAAAAGAACTGAAACTTGAAGGTAAGTTGTTACTTTATTATTAAATTGTAAAAGTTAAAATGTTATTAATTAAATAAGTTATAAAATAACCGTTTCTTAAATTTTTCATCTTGCCAAGGCACACGTCCATTATCTGATATAAAGTAGTTAGTAAACAATTCTCTTACAACAAATGCGGCATTAGTTGCATTTTCCCCTTGCATAGGTAGATTTTGTCGGTTTGTCTGCCAAATAACATCTAAGTTTGCATTTGGATTTTGATATGTATATCTGCTTGCGTCATATTTTTTTATGAAGTTATGTAGAATGCAAGCTGCCAAAATTATATTATCTACATTTTCCGGTTTGGCCTGGATTCGTCTCGTAAATATTCTAAATTTTTGAATTAAAATACCAAAAAAATTTTCAACAGTCCTTCGAGCTCTGCTTAAACGATAGTTGAAAATGCGCTTAGAATCACTCAATCCGTTTCCTGGATACGGGCGCATCAGATAAGTTTTTAGAGGGAATGCCTCATCACCAACAATCACATAAGGAGCCTCAGTGTCTATGCCTGGTAATGTTGCAGGACGTGGTACAGATAAAGTATTGTTTTGAAGGGCTTTCCCCAGATTAGATTTAGCAAAAATACCACCATCACTATTCTTGCCATAAGCACCAACATCAATAGCTATAAAGTTGTAATGTGCATCAACAAGTGCTAGTAACACAACAGAAAAGTTTTTCTTGTAATTAAAAAATTGAGATCCGCTATTTGGGGAAGCTTGAATTGTAAAATGTTTCCCATCTATCGCACCCAAACAATTGGGGAAATTTCAAATTGTGCTAAAGCCATCAGCAATAGTTTTCCACGTTTCTTCTAAAGGTTGAGGCAACATTTCACTCATTAAAATGTTTATTAGTATTTTGCAAGTTTTTATTACAATTTTATGCACTGTACAATGTCCCATGCGGTAACTGAATGATATTGTTTTTAGAGAATCTCCAGTAGCGAGATACCTACAAAAAAAGTATTTGTTAATTTAGTATAGACTTCACAGTTCAGCACCTAACCACTAATTTATTTTCAGGGTCCGCATGTAAGACCAGATCGAACAATATAAGAGGCAATTACAGAAAAGCTTTAAAAAAACAATAACTAAAAGTGGACAATCCGCAAAAAAATAAAACTGTATAAATACGCGGAGCAGTTGGAATTCCTAAATAAATTTTTTGATGAGAGAAATACAAAAGGAAATATTGAATCACAAGAAGACGAGGTGAAGGAACAGGAACAGGAACATAATGAAGAAGAACAAAGCAATGAACAGAACGCAGTGAATGATGAAAACCCTCCAATTGTTGAACTAGAAACTAAAGATGAATCAAGGCAATTTTCTACGCCTAAAGCGTATTTAACAACTTCCAACAAACGTAAAAAAGTAAATGCCTCCCAACAAAGTGCATCTTCCCAATTGATGGAATACCTACTTCAAGAAAAGTCAGAACCTTCCAATTCATCTGTTCGAAAAGTAGACTCCGTGGACGCATTTTTAACTGGAATAGGTTCAACACTCAAAACTCTAAGTCCATATTATTTAAATTTAGCCAAATCTGAAATATTTCAGACAGTTCAAAAATACGAACTGCAAATGATAACTGCGCCGGCGTATAGATCAAACCAATCATTGCATGGTGAACATCGAAGTAGTTCTTCAGAAACACCTTGTGTTAGCCAATATCCAAATGTTACATCTCCATGCGATATGGCACAATCACCGGCAATGTATTCAAATACTTCTACACGAACCTCGACTCCACTGTCGTCACCTAATCCAGATGTAGACCAACAGCATCCCAGAGTACTTGATCAAAGTATTATTGCGTCATCGTCCTATCAACAAGCGGACTCGATTCAAACCTTTTTTAAAAATTATCAAGACCTTTAACTTAGTATATGTATTACATACATATATTTGGTATTTATGTTTAGTTATGTTCTCAGTTACCTTTCTTTGAATAAAAACTGTTTTATTACAATAATTACGCTTACTCACCTTAAACATACTGCTAAACGTTCCCTCGGGGTAATTGCTTTTCTCCAGTGCGTGTCTTGTTTCATTAAATGTCTTTCAATTTTATTCAGCAATATATTAAAACAATTTTGAGACATTCTAAAATATTCAAAAAATTTTTGTTCATCGTCTACTAATTCCCGATATAAAGTAATAAATTCTCCTTCACTTTGTCGTGTCATCCATGCCTTGTGTACCCATTTTCGCTTTTTATTTAAACTCTTATTTTCCTCTTCCTCATCTAGGGCTATGGCGATAATTGCCAATTCTTTATTGGTAAAACAAGCCATTCCACTGATATTTCACTGCAAGCACTGTTTATATACTACGGACGTGTGTGTATTGACATCACTGAGCGACCACGGATAACAATGATACTGAACTGACACGGTACTGATACGGCACTGACGTGTGTAAATAGTCCTTAAACCGACAATCAAAACCAAATGTCAAAATATTAACTAAGTATCGACATACGATTATTACAGCCGCATATATTAACATGGCCAACTTCCTTGATTCTGTTTTTTTTTCTAGCCCACGTGCATTAAGAGAAACAGACCATTATAACAAAATTAATATAATAAAGTACACACGTAAGCTTAACTAATTTTAACTATATCTAACTAGTAATTATGATTATCAATAATCTATTTTATAAACTCATATTTTACCAACAGGTTCGATGATTATCTCTACGTGTTTCATTTTATTTTCAATATTGTAACAGAAAAATATGTACAACAATACTATAAATAAAAACAATTTGTTAAAAAATTTTGTTACATAATCAATGCACCTACGGCACTCGCAACATCCTAAGGATTTCAGTTTATTTTATAGTAACGATTTTATGTCGTTGTTTTTCGAATCCTTTTTCAGATACTGTATTTGTTTAACTGAAAAAAGATTAACGATTGCTTATGTGGATTATTAACAATATTAACATACTTAACGTAATACAGAACAAATGAAGTACCAAAAACATTAATTAGTAAACATGCATTTTAATACTAAATGCATTGTGTTTTATTAAACCATTGCGGTTGTAATTACGAAAACCATTAAAATCCGGTAAGTTTCAACTAAACTATTAAACACAACTGCATTTTACGACTTTAATTACCTAATGCAACTGTAACACCAAAAAAATACGAATTGTATTTAATAAACTTATTTTAACATTTAAAATTTAATAAAAACAAAAATGTAAACGTCAATTCGGGAAACTCTATTAGTGCTCTGTATTAGATGGATGATAAAGGATGACGGGAATACAGGACTTAAGAGAATTGAGGGTTGTCCACGTCATGCCATATTTTGAGCGAAATCAAAATTGATTCCATCAGCTAAACGAATACAACGATAGCTTTCAAACGTTCACAATATGTTCAAAAGAATTGTATAAGAGAGAACGTTTTGTCAATACAAGGTAAACAGTTACTTTATTTCATCGAACTTTAAAATTAGCAATTTTTAATTAAATTGGAAATTTTTAATAAATAATAACTGGTAATGCACTATTGTTGCATAAAGAAGCGCACATAATTTTACATTAATTTTATAGATTTCAAATTTAAAAAATATTGTAATATCGGACGATAAATTTAGATACAATTTTTTTCAGTAAATATGTATTTTTGGTGAAAGTTTATGAACTACAGTACAGAATGTAAGAGCTTTACTCAATTACTAAAGAGACTTATAATTACTTAAATATTTTTTTCTTTTTTAATTTAAATAAAGTATAGTCTGTTATTTAACGACTAATCCATACGATTTCAAGCACATATTTTTCTCATTAATTTTTAAAACGATTAATAATGACGAAGTTAAGGTTATCGATCCACATTCGTATCACGTGTTGCACAATACGGGCAGCGGTTGACAAAACTTCGGTTAGTGTTAATAATATTAAAATCAACAGAAAGGGTAGACAGCAACAAGAAATATGTAACAAGAAACCCAAAATTGTTTTTTATTTCTGAAACTTTGTAACAACAAAAAAGGAACTATTAACTTATTGGAAAGTATTTGTTGGTATAAATTATATGAACTATTTATAGTGCTTAAGGTAAGAAATCAATACTAACTCATTTTTCGTTAAACAGGTATTGGCGTAAGTGTCAGATACCTACAATCTTATCATTAGAGAGTTTATAAAATTCTACGTTCAAAGGCACATACAAAATTACGTGGTGCCATTTGAAAAAATTTAGTTATACCTACATGAATTTAGGGAGGTCTATTTAAACACTATCTCTGATACATAAAGTCACATTAAAATTGCCCAAGGATTCCAAATTTTATTAAAAAATGGATAGTTTCATTTAAATAAAAAAACTTTGGTCTGTCGCGCTTTTATGCAACACTCTGTATAAACAAAAATAATTTTAAATGTGCATCTCATTTATCTTCACAACTTTAAGAAAGTTTTTTTCTAAACCCAGTATTTTCCGAGATATTGCCCGTGCCCGCACTAATGGCCCTCCCTATACAGGGTTATCCAAAAGTATGGAACATGCTTATAACTTAAAACCTGCCAAAGCTAGCGGCATTAAACTTTGGAAACCCGTATAACACATAATTGCTAACATTTTTATCCTTGATAAAATTTTGATAAGACGCGTAATTAATATCAACTCTTGATTTTTAAATGGCATCATATGGAGCAATTGGTATGTTTGGATTTATCAAAAAGTTTTGCGTATAACAGTGGCAAAATGAATTATTTAGAGTAATTAGTATCATTAATACAGAGATTATAAAAAACACTATTTTCTAAATATTTTCCAAATCCATGCTGATTGATTTTACCTGATTTAGTAATCGGAGTGGTTTCTTACTGAAAACAAGTAACCAACCACTGACACAATAGAAGATATAGTAAGTATTAACAACGGCGTAGATTTTATGTTAAAAAACATAAACATTTAGTTATTTGAATTAGTACAATACCTATGTACCTACTACCTATAATACAAAGTAATAATGAGTTATTGAAAATAGATCAAAATGTAAAAGTTAGAACATAAAAAATCGTTTTAAAAAATGTCATTTGTTATTAAATTAATAAATGTAATACAATAAATACGTAATAGATAACAGAATTTGCTTCAGCGATGAAACAACTTTTTGTTTGAACGGGCAAGTCAAGAAGCATAACTGTACATCTTGGGCTTTGGAAAACCCGCATTGGATGGATGAATCTATAACGCAGCATCCACAGAAAGTGAACGTTTAAGCAAGCATCAAAAACAACAGAATAGTTGGACATTTTATTTTCGAAGGCAACCTTAACAGTAACATATTTGAATTTGATACAAAATCAAATAGTGCCTACCTTAAACCGCGTGTTTGACCAAGAAAACAATATTTGGTTTCAACAGCAAGGAGCTCCAGCTCACTACGGTCGACAAGTGAGAGCATTTTTAAATAAAATTTTTCCTAACCGGTGGATTGAACAAGACAGTCCTATCGAGTGGCCACCTCAATCACCAGATCTAACTCTACTAGATTTTTTCTTATGGGGATATTTAAAAAATAAGGTGTATGTCGATCGGCCAAATAATTTACAACAACAGACTGAATGTGAAGACATTCTACCAGAAATAATCCAAACATCTATTCAGGAATTTTAGCATTGTTTACGATATTGCGAAGAGTCAAATGGGGGCATTTTGTAAACTTCAAAGCCTATAATAAAACTGCAAATATTTGTTTTGATAAAACTCGGTCACGTAATGAAGTCTGCTTAATTTGAAAATCTTTAGAACTTGGTTATGTATTTACTTTATTAATGATTTTACTTAATAATAAATAATATTTTAAATACATTCGTGTTTTAATTAATACTTATTTTTTTATCAGTTTTCTAATATTTTTTAATTAAATAATTTTTCTGATAAACAGCTGTTTCAATTAAAATTTTTTATTTCGCATCACTTTCATCATGATTTATCATGTAAAAAACTGTAAGTTTCAATAAAGTATCCAAAAAAAGTTTCAATAGGTAGATATTTAACGCTTAAAAATAAAACAAATTAATTTGAACAAACAAAATATGTTTGCTGTTATTTTTCAGATAGCTACACCACTGCTAATCTGTTTAAGTAAGACACTCTTCCGATGACTAAATCAGGTAAAATCAAACAGCATGGTCCCGTCATCTGACCTTCAAACTTGAAAAATATTTAGAAAATAGTGTTTCTTATAATCTCAATATTAATAATACTAATTACTCCAAATAATTCATTTTGCCGCTATTATACACAGAATTTTTTGAAGAATCCAAACATATCAATTGCTCTATATAATGCCATTTAAAAATCAAGAGTTGATATTAATTGCTCGTAATTGACGCGTCTTATCAAAATTTTATTGAGAATAAAACACGTCCACAATTAGGTGTTATATAGTTTCCCAAAGTTTTATGCCGCTAGCTTTAGCAGTTTTTAAGTTATAAGCATGTTTCCATACTTTTGGATAACTCTGTATATTAATACTTGTTTGATCTGAAAAGTCGGTCAACTGATCACTTCGTTTACTTTTAGCCAAAATTTCTATATAAAACTTTTTTGGCCTATGGGAGAATCAAACCCACTACCTTTGCGTTATTAGCACGACAACTGAGCTAATTGGCCTCTTGTCTGTGGTTTGTGTTCTGTTTTCGTATAATAAAGCGGTCCGATGCTTACACAAGGTTTATTAGAAATTTATAGTGATCGCAGACGAAATGATAATTAATAGTTTTTGTTTGATTATTTATCGTAATTTTCCTTTTTTATGAGGTTAGGTGAATATAAACAATTAACGCAACACAATTTTTCAAATATTTCACTTTACTTTATTTCAAATTAACGATTTTTAAAATACCTGCAATAACTCAAAATTTATGAAGTGATGGAGGCGCTCCCGGGTTACTAGTTTACCATTATTTCATTATATTGAAAATTATTTTGTACTACGGACGTGTTTTCTTTTTGTATTGTGTTATTCTTGTGGTGAAGAAATAGTACAAGCAGAAAAAGAAATTGCAATATCCAAAGAACATGTAAATTCAAAAAAAAAACCGTACATGCTGGTAATGTTAAACATTATATGAACGTAAATAGATATTCAATTTTAGGGTATTATTATAGGCTCCAAGACAAAAAAAACATTATTTTTAAGGATACGAAAAAGATTTGTTCTTTATATGCATATTATAAAAATTTGGAGAAATCTCGCCGCAATCACAAATGTGCAATAAACTTTATCTACGACCACTATTAGATAATGATGAATAACGCATAATTAGTAGGCTAAGTATGTAATCAAGTGCGATCAAACTTAAAACTTTAAGATGCGAGCAATATACCAGGCAAAAACGCATTTTTAAACTAGAAAAAGATTGAAGTAACGATTTAAAAATTAAACAGATATTACTTCTACGCGCGCCTTAAAGTTAGGCTAGTAAAGTTGTTAATAACTTCTTTGTTTTTGCGACGTACGAAATTTGTTTATTAATTATTCTACAAAATAGTAACTTTTTTAAAAGTACGAATTCAGGTAATACAGTAATAGGATAACATTTTATTTGGTTATATTTAATTGTATTCTTATAGGCAACATTTTGGACGCAATTGTGCAAGCAACTGGAGCATCGAAAACCAATTACTATTTAGAATCAAGGTCGGATGATTGATTGTGAATAGAAATACATTTGCAAATGCAACTTCAACCCAACACTTAAACTTTCTTCTCAATATTCGGTGGTTATTAAAGATGACAAAAATATTGGATATCCGGGAAAGTAAATGTCATTTAGAAGTTTACTGTTACAATGGGATACGTAAGTTTAGTAGTAATATTCTATTCGCGAATTCGACTAACGTTGGCGGCGCCACTGTTGCTTTAGTCACGTGATCCACAAGTCATACTTTTGTTGTGGTTGCCTTGGATTTCCACTTTCTTTTGCAATTATTTTATAAAGTTTTGAGTAGATTTAAATGGACCGTGATTTATTTCTTTATTTATTAAGTTTTGCTGAGATTTTAAGATTACAATTAATATGGAACAACAAAAATTATCGTGTGTTCGTCGGCGTAAAGTGTTTGTGTAGGAGATACATAGGTAAGTGTAATTATTATATGAAATTGTTTATTAGTAGCATTCATTTAACATGTGTATCTTCCAATTTACTTTTTAAACAGTTACCAAAAATATACTTTGCGTAAACATGTAATTCTTAAATTATAGAATATATAACATGTGAAATTTTTAATTTCGTAAATAGTGAGGTTAAGCAATTGTTGTATTTAAATTATCCAGATGCAATAATTATATATTATTGTTTATTTTTTATTTATTTTTAGTTATCCATTAGAATGGCGCAGGCTTTTTTAAGACTGAGCACAATTTGTAAATATTTACAAGCGACACCTGAAGGTGAACGATTGCTGGCTGCAGAGCAATTAATAAGTTGTGGTGTGATTGATATCAAAAACAACAACTATAACATAATGGCCACATGTTTACAAACAAGTGCAGTTACAAGTCCACCACATGAAATCAAAGAATGCTTTAAAATAAGCAAATCATTTGCAGATATTGACAAATTTACATGTAGTTGTAAAGCAGGCCTTTCAGGAACTTGTAAACGCATTTCAGCTTGCCTATTTTACTGTGCTAGGTTTGTTTACAACAGAGATCTAGAAAAAGTGTAGGTACTGATTATGTTTTAGAAATGACATTATGACATTGGAGAAATTGTCTACTACTGATGTTAAATGTTATTGGGCTAATTCGAGAAATGCAGTAGCAGCCCGGTACAAAGCTCAACCAGTTACAAAATATCATTCCCAGCACCAAAATATTAAACGATGCAAACTTTTGACTGCAGATCATGAACAAAATTGTTTACAAAAATTAAGAGAAGGACAGCGTTTTTCGAGTTTACAAAGGCATAAGTAAGTAATCTATGCAATTGTATTATTTACTAATAATGTAATTTAAATATAAGCTTACGGACATGTGGCGAAAAAAATTCAAATATTAACCCTCCACAACTAACATAAGGTCTCTGAGACCGATTACTTTGATTTCATGGCTGTTTTGCTATCTACGCAATTTGAAAATTTGCGCGCATGAGTAGTTTCCTAACTTAGTGTCACACATTCAGTGTTAACGCGGCCGTAGCATAAACTCATTGTGTATTCAGTTATTGACACTTGCGGTCCTGTGGACCGATGTTAGTATATGTGTAAGTGATTTGCTGTAAACAATTAGTAAGTATATATCTGTTCTTCCTTATCAAACAAGCCTCTGAACTCATGTATTATACTTGCATAAACTGTTTCCCACGACCATATACGAAAGTGACTGGTTTCACAAAAACAATTGGGTTAGGAGGGCATCAGTTTCACAAATCGTGCGTTTTTCGTTGCAGCTCTGATCAAACAAGTTTACGTTATTGCACTTTTGCGCACTGTTTTAGTGTGTTTATTATGACAATGCACAAATATCAGCTGTCATAATTATTGTTAGAGCTATCCGCTCATTCTGTAACTATATTCATATTGTGAATCGGTATTTGTTGTGCTGTTTCTGTTTATGATACGGTTGTGGGAAAAATAGCATACACAACACTAGTAGTATTGTATTGCATTTTTTGCACTAGTGTGTGTGTGTGTAGAACTGCGCTTGTTATGTAATATCCTATTTCGGCTTTTCAAAACCTAACTCATGTTTTGTTCAACATAGAATACTAAAGATGGCTACTTGGAGCTATGAAAAGGAGCAAGAAAAGACTTAAAGGCATCTGGCAAGAATGCATGAATAACCCGGTAGATGAAGCCGCAGACAGTGATGACAGCTTAGAAGAAGGTGATGCTGACGTGATGCAACACGATTCTGAGTCTGAGCAAGATATTTCTGAAAAAGAAGCTGATGAAGCAAATTATCGGTTGAATGGTGACCCTGATGCTTGTGAATTAGAAACTCATAAAGCAGTTCGAGAACCATGTTTCATAAGCATAGATGGAACACGATGCGAAACATTTGAACCGAAAGCGAAAATGCGGACACGCTCTGTAAATATTATAACACAACTTCCTAGAACAAGGGGTGAGGCTCGAGAGAAGAAACAGCCGCTTAAAATATGGACCTTGTTTTTCACAGATGAGATGATAGAAAACATTGTTTCTTGTACCAACAAACATATTCGTTCAAAAAATTATAGCAAAGAATACCGAACAGCTACAGAAACAGGCATGATAGAAATGAAAGCTTTACTAGGCCTCTTCTACATAGCAGGAGTTATGAAGAGCAATTGTCAGTCAACAAAAGATCTTTTCTGGATCAACGGAATGAGCTACGAAATTTTTCGCTTGACAATGTCGGCAAAAAAATTCAAATTTCTGCAGAGGAGCATTCGCTTTGATGATAAAACAACAAGAGCAGACAGACAAAAGATTGACAAATTAGCTGCCATCAGAGATTTCTTTGACGATTTCAATAACATACTGCCAAAGTATTTCTCAATGTCCCAGTATACACAGTTGATGAGATGCTATTAGTTTTCCGAGGTCGATGTAATTTTAAAGTCTACATCCCAAGTAAACCCAACCGGTATGGAATTAAAGTATATTCTTTGGCAGATGCCAAAATGTTTTTATACAACAAAATTAGAAATTTATGTGGGTCAGCAGCTACCAGGACCATATAAAATGGATACATCTAATATGGCTCTTGTTCCAAGATTATGTCAACCTACACAGGGTACGAAAAGAAATATAACTATGGATAATTTTTTCACTAGTACTGCTCTTGCAGAAAATCTACTGACGGATTACAAGCTGACAATAATAGGTACGCTTCGAAAAATATACCAAATTCCTAGCCATATGATCATCAAAAGACCGGAAAAAACAACAATGTTTGCATTTAAAGAAAACTGCACGTCAGTCTCGTATATGGTATATACCCAGAAAGAACAAAAATGTTTTCCTTTTGAGTACAATAGACGAAGATGACACTATGGATGAGGTGACTGGCAAACCGTCATTGATAATTGACTACAATAAAACAAAAGGAGGAGTAGACATGGTGGATAAGTTATGTGAAAGTTACAACTGTGCGCATATTACTCGTCGTTGGCCACTAGAACCTCCCAAGAACTATTCGTGCAAGAATATGTAAATTTATGATATTGCAGAAGAGAATCAGTCACCTAAAAGAAACTTCTCATGGACGTTGTAGATATTGTTCAGCTAAAAAAAAACGGAAAACAAAATATAACTGCAATTTTTGCAATACATTCATGTGCTTGGAACATTTAACCCCAGTGTTTAAAATTCTGCTCAAAAATTGATATGTAGTTTAATTGGATTGTTTTCAGATTTTGATAGAATTTATATTGATTGTATTTGGCAGTTTTTTGTTTTAGTGGACATTTTTAGAGCTACTAATTTTTTTGTTCCATATAAAATTCTGTTTTCGTTTTTGATTGTTGTATGAATATTTTTATAATTTTTCCATAAAGTCAATTTCATCACCGTGTTGTGTTTGTGAAACTGAAGACATAATAAAGTTAAAATTACCAAAAATCACTAAGTAATGTTTATTTAACAAAAAATAAATGATTCAACAAAAACATATGGACTGTAAGGAATCCTTCACGTTTTTTCTCTAATCGGTCTAAGAGACCGATGTTAGCTATAATGTTCTATCATTGCATGTTAGTCACGGAGGGTTAAGTACTTGTAGCACACTACGTTGCTAATAAATCAGTGGTTGCAAAAGATATAATAGAAAAAAATTGTAGAAATGCAAAAAAATCATCGTTTATAACAGCTATCGATTTTAATATAGCTAGTATAAATCTAAAAAATGTTGTCAGAAGATATTAACCATATTGGCTAGTGACGACATCGAACAAGCTGCCGAAGTTATTCAGGGTTCAGATGAATGGTTAAATTTGAGAAGACTACGGATTACTGGTAAATTGCCTCCCAATTTTTAATAAGTTGATGAAATAAAATAACCTGGGTTTTTACAATGTTTTTGAAAAGTGGTTGATATTTTTGTTTTTCAGCCTCTGTAAATACACGTAAATTGGTATGACAATGCATTTGTATCACGAATTACTATTGCAGGTTCCACATGCTATACTGTATATACTTACACAAAATCAGACTGGGAAAAGAAGGCTAATTCAATATTCTTTCCGAAACCTTTCAAATCGGTTTATACTGAACACGGAAAAAAGTATGAAAAGGAAGCTCTTAACGAATACAAGAAATGTACAAATAATGCTGAAGTCTTCAAACTAGGTTTTGTGATATGTCATTTATTTCCCTGGCTAGGATATTCACCCGATGGCATAGTCGCTGAGGACGGACATCCAATTAAATTAATTGAAATAAAATGTCCTTATTCAGGTAATGTTTGTTTAAATAATAAATTACTACTTACTGTACATTGTTATAAACTACATGTATTAGGGAAGATGCACTTGAACTGACCAAGCTAAATTACATAGATGTTGATGGAAAAAATTATAAATTAAAAAAAGAACAAATATTACGGCCAAATTCAACTAGGTCTAGCAATTATGAACCTTAAAGAATGTGATCTAATAGTTTATTCGACAAAATCGAAAACTTTTCTAACTATTAAAGTTTACTTAGATGAAATGTTTATAAACAGTTTAATAAAAAAAATATCATTAAATTATTTCTGTAACATGTTACACTATGTATGTAAACATTAATTAAAAATATATTAATAAAGAATATTATAAAATTGTCAAAATTTAAGATTCATTGCCTTAACGATTCGATAAAAATAAAAAAGTAATTAATAAAATTAATAGATGTGACAAATGTAAATGTTTTTTTATAATTTATTAAACAAATTGACTATTAACAATTAAAATTTATTATCAGCTAATATTGGTGTTTGTAAATTTACAATAGCACAGGCAATTATAAATATATCATCCATATAATTAACTAAATTCCATGGCACAGGAGAGTTAAAAATTTCAAATAAAAGTATTCGTTGATTAACACGTTCCACATGCACTATTGCTCTAGAAACGAGAACATTTTGTGTTGCTTCCAATGTTGAAAATTGTGCTTTTTTCCTCAAAAAATGTGATTGAACATGCTTTATAAAGTTCTTTGTACAAATATCTTTTATAGCAAACCCCTTATCGGCCATAATTGAATCGATGTGTGGTTCAAGCTTTCCAATTAAATTGCTTTGTTCAAATATGGCTTTATCTGATGCTCGTTCCCCATAACAAGCAGATACATATGTTAGCAGCCCTGCAGGAGATACACCCGTCATAAATTTTAAGGTATGTGGACCTTTGTAATGTGAATATGTCTTAATACGGCAACATCTACATTTTGATTTCTGAACAGGAAGTTCCATGCAGTCGACAATAATTCTCACACTTTTAAAACTGTTAAAACAATTTGGGATATTTCGTCTACATTCGTCTATGGAGGGTCAAATGATGCATGGTTTTAACACACTTCTTATGAATTGCACATATTCATAAAATGTTGCCGTACAACTGCTAGAAGCAATCTAAAATAATATTGCTAGTACCTTAAATGTTACACCTAATTTTAGTTTCATAAACACTAGCACTATCCTGTCTTTGAGACAGAGTTTACGAGATCTACACTGTGGATAATATTCCGACACTAACGTGCTAATAGTGTCTAATAAATTAAAATTTGTTATTCCTTTCCTTTTCTTCGGTGCGGGGTTTGCACTGTAAATTCAGTAGGCCAACTAATGCTATACGTTCCTCTTCATTTAAATTATCTACTGTTAAACCAAGCTGATCATGTTGTACATCACTTGCTACCTTTTCATTGTCATTTCTAATAGGTGTAAGGTTCTTTTTAGCCTCCTTCTGTAATTCCCTGTTTCTACTTCGCTGTTGTCGTTGAACTGCAGCACTGGACTATCCCTTGACAAATGTTATTTTTGGTAACTTTTGTGTTGGAACAGTAGTTTTTTTTAGGGTAGGTTTCTTAGATAGTTTTGAAAATATTATTTATTTACACATAACCTAATAGTTTAATTTTAAAAATTAACATTTATGTAATCTTCTTTCACGAAATGTTTTCCACAGACTCGCATGTACTTTGTAGTAGGTTTACCTATTCGCAAAACATACTCCCAAGCTTATCTTCGATCCATTTTATCTTTTGTGTCAAAATTGTTTGTTAAGTACACAAAACCACTATTATTGCGCGGAAACAAATAAAAACTTATATTACGTTTTTTCATTCTTGATGTATGACAACCGTATACACAACAGTTTGTTTTATCTATCTTGCTTTTAGGTAACATCTTAGTAAACAATCTTAAATAAGAATAAATAAAGCTAATAACACGCGTTAAACACAAAAAGTATGACTTACGTTAACTAACGAAACGACCGCTAGGTAGCTCATCGTTAAATGGATTTGCAAATCATATATTTTCTTGTGTTTTATATAGGTAAAAAACATCTCATTTTTGGAAGATAATAATGGAACGACATAACATTGCGGCTTTTGCGTTTCTACATACGTTCGATCAGTAATTAATCAGGATGACATATTTTACAGGTTCGGTCTAAAGATTATAAACAATATTCTACTACATAATGTTATGTAAATTCAAGATGGATGTATATTTTTTTTTTTTTATATATACATATATATATACATACTTAAACTCATATTCTTAAGTACGTGGTAACAGGAAATACTATGTTTAACTTTAATGATGTTATAGAACTACTTAGACTTTGGAAGTGTTTATGAGAAGAAATGAGAAGAAGTTGAATACGACTACATAAATAAGAAACCCGTGAAGTGAATGGTGATCCCTTCAATATATAGTATATTATATTATACACACTAACATAATATATTACAATCCTAATTACAAAAAGTTGTCAGCGGTATTCAGGTGGTCGTAGATAAAGTATACTACATAATTCAAATTGTAAAGAAATTACGTACTGCCGTGATAACTTCTCACAGTCGTACGTAATATGCATCATACTATTAAAGGTCTATCGGCAGCAATAAACAAGATATCATTGTAGAAGGTTTTTGCAGCAGTTTAGAGCAACATACGAGGATATATTGAAAAATTCTTAGCCTACTATAGAACCAAACAAAATTCAACGTTAAAATATTTTATTACTCAACATATTCTCCTCTTAATTGGATACATTTATTACAGCGAACCTGCAACGTCTCTAGACGTTGCTCTGCAAACCAGACCTCCACAGCTTTTATTACCTCCTTGTTGGAAGAAAATGTACGACTTTTTAAACTTTTTTTCAGTTGAGGAAAGAGGTGTTAGTCGGACGGAACCAAATCGGGTAAATAAAGGGGGTGTTCTAATAATTCGAACCCTAAATCACGAATTTTTTGCATGGCAACATGAGATTTGTGTGCAGGGGCATTTCTTCTCTATAATATTTTCCCGTAGAGTGGCCAGTAATGTCGAATAGTAATCTCCAGTTATTGTTCTACCTTTATCCAAAAAATCAATCATGATTACTCCATGGCAATCCCAAAAAACTGAAGCAAGAATTTTTCCAGCAGATTTTTGGACACGAAACTTCTTAGGTCTTGGAGAACCAGAGTGTCGCCATTCCATCGATTGTTGCTTTATTTCTAGATCGTAGAAATGTACCCAAGTCTTATCCATAGTAACAATTCGGTTTAAGAAGTCTACATCGTTTTCAAATCGAGCACAGATCGAACGCGATGCTTCTACCCTTGCACGCTTTTGGTCAACCTTCAAACATTTGGGGATCCATTTTGCAGCAATTTTTCTCATGTCCAAATTAACGTGAACCATATGATGAACGCGTTCGTATAAAATATTCAGTGCTTCTGATATTCGTTTTAGCTCAATTCGATGGTCTGATAAAATCATGTCATGAACTGCATCGATATTTTCGGGGACTGACACTGAAACTAGCCTTCCCAATCGGTCATCCTCTTCAATGGAAAATTTACCTCTTTTGAAGCTTGCATTCCAATTTTTGACGGTCGCATACGAAGGAGATTGATCACCATGGGTATTAAGCATATCTTCGTAAATCTGCTTATCTTTTAACCTTTTAAATACAAGTACTTGATGATGGCTCGATACTCCAATTTTTCGATTTTCACTACTTCGGTGGACATCTTTTTTCATTTAATTTATTGCGTGACTCTGATTTACTTTTTTGACGTCAAACTTTACACTGACACTTCTAATAAGTTATTGTTCGTTGCTATGATAACGCAATATTTTTTTATGCAAGGAACTGGTCTAGGCTAACTAGATATCAATACCTCCTCGTAATTTTATTTAGAAATTGGTAAGTGTAGAGGGTTTCCATTTACACTGGTATCAGTACCGATTATTTTTTCTCCTTACAGGAGATGGAGACTCCAGCGTTCATACAAAAATAATTGAAAGAGTTCCATGCGGAAGAGAGGTTATCAAAATTGAGTACGCAAACCATACGGTCAGTAATGTGACCATCAATTTGAAGAAATTGAGTGCAAATTGTTCATATCCTCTAGAATTCCATAAGTTATTACTTAATAAAACTGGCTCTTTTTCAAGGCTAGAAAAATTGGTAGAAGGAGTAAGAATTTCAACCAAAGTATGTGGTGAGACTGGCAACTCGGAGCAGTTGAGGAAAGATATTTTAAATTCATCATATCATGTATTTGGACGCTATTAAAACTATAGGATTATGTCCTAATTTTATTTTTATTTTAGACAAACCTTTTGTAATCGTAAACAAAATAAGAAATAAAATGCCGGTTTTTTAAAGCGATAATAGAAATTTTAGATCCCCTTGTGTACAAAGCGGATAAGTTAGCCTCAAGCTGAAAGGTAAGTACTTGCGTGCTTATTTGAATATGAATAAGTGAATCATGCTTTATTTAATGTTAAGTATATGAGTTTCGTAGCTATGTGCACAGGCGGGAAAGGAGTTAACAGTGGCAAAAGGATGTCATATAATGCTGGTTGCTTATTAATCACATACTCACTTTGTTCTAGTCACAGTTGGAATCTTAGCGACATGGACATAAAGTACTTTTAAGAAGGGACGCCAAAAGAAAACGTAATAGTGCTGCCATGCACAGGAAAAAGCGCCATCGGGAAGTCAAAACAACAGGTACGGATGTATATTATAGACCAGAAACTGCCCGTCCGGATTTAGAAGATAGGTAATTAGAACAACTATGTTCTGAATATGTAAGCAAGGAAACTACTCTGTCTGCGGAGGCTATCTTTATCACTGAAGAGAAAACGCGAGGATAACAACAATATATAATGAGATGATAAAGAAAGAACCGAATAATTAAGTCTAATTTTGGTGAAATTATAAAAAGAAGCATGGTGCATTAAGAAAATTGCTGTATCGAACAGAAGTTTGTAAAGCAACGGTACAATATTGATGAAATAATAAAGAAAAAGCTATATATTTCAGGGAGAGCAGTAATCACGTGTGGGTTGTTTTTAAGTCAGCCGTGCCCATATTTAAATGGTGGTCCCGATGGCTTGACGATTGATAACGGCTCATAACTACTGCTGTAGGGTTTTATTTATACAGTTTTTATATACTATTGTTCATTACCGTGCCGAGTGTACAACATTGTTATATTAATATTATAATTTATGTAACATTGTTTTTTAATACAAATAAAGTATCAGTAACAATATCGCCGAAATCAAATGATTGCCTTCGGTTGGGGATGACAAATCAAAGTCCTGCTTTGAAGTATTAAATGACTGCGTCATTTAAGTCTTGTACATTTATTGATAATATAAAGTATTTAATTACTAAAAAAAATTTCAGGTTAAAAAGAAATTACTCCCGTTATTTCCAAATTCAAGGACAATTGAACATCACAAACAGGGAACACGGCAACTTTATATTCAAATTGTGATTTCAATTTAGAAAGAATTTACAAAAACAAAGCATTATGGAACGACGTAATGGTAACGAAATTAAAAAGATCTGATGTCACAGATATTAAAACAAAAATTTGCGTTATGAACAATTTCAAAATCATAGAAAATATGATTTTTGCTAATTTATAAGAACTTCAATTCTTGATTTTTTTGCAACATACTATTGTTTTTTTAAACATAGTTTAGCTGAATACTATTTTAATGAGATAATTTTACAAAATATTGCCTATGCAAATGTTTTAAAGCAAAATCAAAAGTACAAAATTTTCCATAATTAAAAACGCTAGAAATAAACTACATACAATTTTTTCTATTTGAATGGATTTAATTCATAGTCTTTTGCAAACTACTATTTTGGCTGAAAAACAAGCAACTATCGTCTTTAATTCTAAACAATTTTTATTGTTATATTTATGCCCAAAACAATTACGGAGGCAGAAATTTGCATAAGTAAGATTATGTAAAATTCTGTTACCGACTGATCGAATAAACACTGCTATGTTTAGTTTACATTAAACACATCAACGACAAATGTTTTAATTTATAAATAAATATTTGTACTTGGTTATATTTATTGCAGTTTTCTTATGTTTATTTAAATGCATTAGAATCTTAAAATTTTACATTTATGCTTACCACTAAATGCTTTAGAGAGGATTAACAATCATAAGGTGGAACTAAACATACACTTAAGTAAAACTACAGTTTTGCCAACTACCACATTTCCCTAGTCCTTAGAACATGTATGGTAATGAACTTTGCATGAAAATTGAAATTCCAGCAGAGAAGTTGTAAGGGGGTATTGAAAAAATTAAAATCATTTGTTTTGGTTACATTTATTACACTTGTTTTTGTGTGTCTGTGAAATCCATTAGAGCAATATTAAATATTTTTGAAACCTTCTTTTATTTACAACGGTTTTCCTCAGGACGACTGAATTTCTCGAAAATTTTCACTAGTTAAAATTCACATCACTGGACCGTATAACACAGACGTTATGTGTCGATATGACTTTAACATTAGCAATTTTTTCGTGTATTTAATAACAAGACGCGTATTGTTGGTTGTGTATGCAATACATCTAAATTTTTTCCGAAATTCCACTAAACAAGCAACAGTGCTGGGCATACATTTTTTTTTTAAAAATTTCATAAACACTGACAATTAATTTTACGTTTATAAGCTGAAGTTATCAAATACATTAATGCCAAAGTCATAAATCTAAATTATCTAAAAGTATCAGTGATTTGAGGAGAAAGTTTCTTTCAATTTCATATGATCGAGTTGTATTTGGCATGAAAATTCCTCGAACAAACTTTAAAATTAATTCAACATTTGGTTTGTGGCGTTTTTCTTGCTTCATTTTCTCCTGGATAAAAGATTTGGAGACGCGCAGACTAAAGAAATAGACAAAGCTATTTGTAACTTAATTCCCGTCAACACCCGGAAAACACATGGCTCATGATGGGCCCAATTTGAAAAATTTTGTTCGAAACAATTTTGAAGATATTGCCAATTGTAGAACTTAATAACATTCTAAAGGACTACGGCTTTAACATCAAGAGAAAAAGTGGACCTGATTACAAAAGGGAGTAATTAAAGAATTATGGTATACGACGGCCAAACTTTTGCAACAGATGTATTACAACAACAAGTTTAAAATTAAGCTTAATCATTTTAAATATTCTGCGTTTAGAGAAGCGCGTAGTGTAAGAGACGCCAGAAGAAAAATCCTGCAAAGTGATGTAAATAAAAGAAAAGCTCAGCAATATTAACAAATTACGAGTACATGAAAATAGTGAAGCTCTGGGACAATAAAATGTATACATCATACATTTTTCTTAATTGTTGCACGAGAGTTAAGCTGGAGAGTAAATGAAGAAGCACATTGTGATGTAAATTTCTTCCGTGAAGAAAAAACAACTCTGGAAAATTGACTGGGCGGTACCAGTAAAATCCCATTTTTTTCAAAACTCATCAAGGAGGTTGATAGTAAATGGTTGGTCTCAGATACGGAATTTTCTTAGTTTTGTCCAATATAATTTTGGGTAAAAACAAACAATAGTTGAAATCTAACATGGAAATTAATGACAAGTTATTTAAGAAACTTTTATCGAAGAGAAACGAGCAAATAACAACAAATCAAATGTGTCTTATCGCAAATCATGCGTGGTGGACTTCTGAAAATAATGCTGCATGGTTCAAGAATTCACCAGTAGATGTGAACGAGTTGGGACAATAGTTGAAACGTAGTGCTCAGAAAGTAAGCCTAGATATTGGCAGATTAAAGATCACCATCCATTCAGCACGCTCAATTGCGGTAACAATGTTATCTAAATCTGGTATTGGCCAACAAAAACCGATTAAAATAACGGGACCTAGCTCAGGAGTATCAGTTGAACCTTACTTGTAGCTTGACCAGTAGTACCATTTAAGATGAATACAATGTTTTAGAAGGAACGGCGAAGAAACAACTTCTGAATCGATTTTCTAGAGAAACAAAGAACCTTACCTAAAAACTTTATGATCGCTCGCTAAATGCGCTACAACGTCACTTTTTCGCAATAAAATTGACTGTGGCGATAAATTGAAACAGTTAAATCCGTGAACCAAACCTACCAATAGGTGTACATATTAGTACGTTGATGTACAAAGATAATAGATATCATTAGTTTATATCAGGGACGGAAGTATCAATAATGTACCAATAGGAAACGAGGATTGGCGGTTCTGGACAAACATGCTTTTAATGTTTTACCATTAACCTTTTAACGGCCATCGTTCCCATTTTGGGAACATAGCTTGTATTTTGTTTTACCAGTTATACATAATATTGTTCGTCAGTATAGCTGTTTATTACTAAAAAATAGGGTTCGTACTTATCCGTTATGAAAGATGCTTTTAATTTTTTGGCACAGTCAAAGAAAAACATGTCGGAAGTTTACCAAAAATTGAAGTTTTTGCTTCTTTTAGCAATAATGAACAACAAACTCACTAATTTTGGTTTTTTGAGAACCATTTTGCTAGAATGATAGTCAATAGAATGAATTTGGTAACTGCTATCAAGATTTCAAATTTTAAATTATATTTTTCTAAAAATGGATCATAAATTTGCATGTCCCAAATTGGTAACGTTGGCCAGTACCGAACACAATCTGTCATCAATCGTCGTCGAGTGTTTAAAGTACAGGCTGCTGCAAGTCGTAACTTGTCATTGCAGGTGTTTCCTTTACACTGAAATTTTTAGTCGGTTTTAGTTTTCATGCGGAATTCGAACAGTGCAGTTGTATTGAAGTTAAGCCGTTTATTTTGCAAACAGAATTTTCATTCTGATTTTTAGTTTTTGTTTAGAATTTGATTAGTATATTTATTTTGACTGTAGTGTTGATCAGGTGTGCCGTAAGTAATTATGGATCCAAAGGTGTTTTACGGGTTAGTCTAACAATAAAAAGTTAAATTTTACACAATATAGAAATAATTATGTTTTAGATCTGTCGCCAGATACAGATTTTTGACAAACGCGGTAGATGATGTTGAAGCTTCGTCTGCCAAAGAGATTGATATAGTAATACTTCCTCCAGAATCTGGTAATCAAGATATTGATAGTGATGAAGAGATAATTGATGACGATGTACTGCATTCGCATGAAATGCCCCAGGAAGTTCCTGGAGAAGTGGAGCTACATATTCAAGATTCTTCGGACAATGAAGAGGGAGAAGAAGAAACTTCAAAGAAAAGAAGAGGAATGTGGAAAAAACGCAAAACGTGTCAATCGATCGTGACGCTGAGGATCCTCCAAAAGTAGGCGTAGAACATGTTGGAAAGTCAGAATATGAAATATTTTGTTTATTTCTTACAACCGAAATTATTTCTTATATTCGAGAACAAACTCAGCTCTATGCTAGAGAGAAAAAAATGATCATAACTTTGATGTATCTGACGAGAAGATCCGACAATTTCTAGGATTACTATTTATCAGTGGCTATCATAGCCTGCCATCTGAAAATGATTACTGGTTTACGGCTAACGATATGCAAGCCCCGATTTTCGCTCAAACAATGAGCCGAGAAAAATTTCGAACCATAAAGCGTTACCTTCATCTCGTTGACAATCGTAACCTTTCTAATTCCAAGGTGGCAAAAGTTTTGGTATTCTATGAAAAACTAAAAGAACGTTTTCAACAGTTTGGGGTATTTCACAAACATTTTAGTATAGATAAAGCCATGGTTCCATATCATGGGCGACACTCAGCCAAAATGTTCATTAAAAATAAGCCGATCAGATTTGGATTCAAGATTTGGATGCTTTGTGGAAACGATGGATATCCATATAACTTGGAAATTTATTGTGGGAAGTCAGGAGACCGTACAACACCTTTAGGAAGCCGGGTGGTACATTCGATGCTGGAAGTAATAGAAAACCCTGATAAACATGTAGTGTATTTTGACAATTTTTTTACAAGCCACGCGCTTCTAACAGATTTGTCCAAAAAAGGTATTCGTGCTTGTGGTACGGTGAGAGAGAACAGAACGAACAAATGTCCCTTGATATCGTCAAAGGACATGAAGAAAAAGGATAGAGGTTCTTACGATTATAGGTCAGACGGGTTTGTAGTATGTGTAAAATGGAACGACAATGCAGTAGTGACTGTGGCAAGTAACCACTTCAAAGTTACACCAGTTCAAACAACGACACGTAGAGTGAAGTCTGTAAACAAAAAAGATGTCACCCAACCAAACCTAATTAGTATGTATAATTTCGGCATGGGAGGTGTGGATCTTTTTGACCGCTTATCTGCCAGCTACAGGCCTATGTTACGATCGAAGAAGTGGTGGTGGAACCTTTTTTCAAATGGTCTAAATTTAGCCGTTATTGCCGCGTTTCGGTTTTATCAACATATAAATCCCGGAAACGCTATAACCCATCTGCAGTTTAGACGAAACGTAGCATTAGCGCTTATCAACGTGGGCGCAGCCCAAAAAAGAAGAAGGGGAGGGCCATCTGCACCTGTATTACGAAACATCAGATTTGACGGTGTCAACCACATTCCCACAAGTACATCGCAAGGACGTTGCATAGTCTGCCAAAACAACACGAGGCTGAAATGCAGCAAATGTGAAAAACGTCTTCATAAAAATGTTTGTTTTGATCATTTTCATTCCAAGTAGCCGTATACACGTTCTGCTAAGGCAATGACTAAATAATCGTTCAGTTTATATATTTTACATTCACTCAGAAATAAATAATAATAAAATTCGCTTTCATATTTTTTAAAGTACTTCGTGTACCGCAACATGGCAACGTTCCCAAAATGGTAACATGTCGTTTTTCAAAATCAGCAAATGTATACAAAATTTTATTTTAGTCCTGTATATAATATAATACTAATAACAACCTATTAGAATATTATCATTCTATGGACATGACATCAAGGTGCGGCCAGTAAAAGGTTAAAGAAATAATTATTTAAATTTGGTTTTACTTTTTTAGTTATTCTTAATCTTAATATTCAAATAAATTTCTTAAATTAAATAAATAGTAATTTATGTATCAAATGCGTAAAAATGAGTAAACCTAAGGTCCGTAATGCTACTTGAATGTAATTATCATTGCATCCAATAAAAAACCGTTAACAAATCAAGTTTTTCTATTTAAAATTTGTTATCTTAGAGTACTTTGCTATTTTGATATTTTTATTGGCATTTATCAGAAAAACGAAAATTTATTTTAAAAAATCATTGTGACTAGAGTACTCCTGATAATAAGAAGTTTTTGGTATCATCCTAAAGAGAATTTTAAAACCCTTTCAGGATAATTATAAAAAAAGTTGTTACATAATTTTTTATCTACCTAAATCTTTTATCAGTTTTCTTTTTTTAGCAACATTTTAAGTTGCGTTGAGGTGTTTAACAACCAGGTACCTAAGACGGCAAATAGAATAATTTCTAGTAGTTGTTTCAAATTAATTAATATCATGATGAAAGAAATTATTTGTAGAGTACCTCGTCGAAAAAAATTAGATAATATGTTTATACAGCGTGTCCCACCAGAACGCCATCGATAGATTATAGAAAAACTGTACATGGGAAAAATTTAAAAAATTAGGTAGTATACTAACATCGACGGGGGCAGTTCCGTTAAAATATTTTCAAGATGGTGAGACTTCCGGTTATACCGGAAGTAAGTGTCAAGTTGCTTATTTTAAATGGAACACCCTATATATTATTCCATTTTTGGATTTTGCACAAAATTGTAGACACATTTTGTGTATAATGTTCTACACCTAAGTCTAACTGTTTTAAACTTATTTTAAATTTTATGTCAAAAATGACGTTTTCAGGCCTACACAAAATTATAAAATTTTCCTATACTAATGCCTTTATTATTTAATTGGAATAGGTTTTCTTGTAGCAATGGACCTATTTTAGTAGGCTATGTCGATATTTTGATAATAAATTAATACAGGGCGATCAAAAAGGGATTAAAATTAAATTCAAAACACGTCAAAGTCATTTTTTATAAATGCAAGCACCATGTTTTTATAATTTTATTTTATTTAGCATCAAAATAAGGTTGACTTTGTACAAAAGTTGTCTATTCAAAAAAATTCATGGTTTTCGAAATATTGGCAATTTAACATTTTTTTTTGTTGCACAAATGCTATTGGTTTCTTTTAATATGAATGGTTATTCCTAGTTGACCATGATGGCGTTAGAAAACAATCATCTGTCAAGGATATGTCAAACTGTGTGTATCAAACTAAGAAATGCCAACAGTTAACTGTACCGACTGTGAGTGTTAAAGTGCATATCGTTATCAAGGCAATAACTTATTATGCTTGAAACACACGTGTGTCGATAAAGCCAAGTAATTACTTGTACAGTATTACACACGCAACGAAAGAACACCTGGCTTTATCGACACACGCTGTTTCAATCATTTAAAGTTATCGCTTTGGTAACGATATGCACTTTAACACTCACAGTCGGTACAGTTAACTGTAACACATGTTCTTAATATAACTTTTATTACATTGTCCATAAATAATAAATAAATTTAAGTAATCTTCGTTTGTATAATTTAAGCGTCCTGGCATGATTATTGAAAATTTTTAACAGTTTGACATATCCTTGACAAATGATTGTTTTCTAACGCCATCATGGCCAACTAGGAATAATCATTCATATTAAAAGAAATACAATAGCATTTGTGCAACAAAAGTTAAATTGTCAATATTTCGAAAACCATGAATTTTTGAATAGACAACCTTGTACAAAGTCAACCTTATTTTTGATGCTAAATAAAATAAAGCTATAAAAAACATGGTGCTTGCATTAAAAAAATGACTTTTGACGTGTTCTTGAATTTAATTTTAATCCCTTTTTTTTGATCGCCCTGTATTAATTTATTATCAAAATATGGACATAGCCCAGTAAAATAGGTCCCCTGCTACAAGGAAACCTATTCCAATTAAATAATAAAGGCATTAGTATAGGAAAATTTTATAATTTTGTGTAGGCCTGAAAAGTCATTTTTGACATAAAATTTAAAATAAGTTTAAAACAGTTAGACTTAGGTGTAGAACATTATACACAAAATGTGTCTACAATTTTGTGCAAAATCCAAAATGAAATAATATATAGGGTGTTCCATTTAAAATAAGCAACTTGACACCTACTTCCGGTATAACCGGAAGTGTCGCCATCTTGAAAATATTTTAACAAACTGCCCCGTCAATGTTAGTATACTACCAAATTTTCAAATTTTTTCCATGTACAGTTTTCTATAATCTATTAATGGCGTTCCGTGGGACACCCTGTATACGTAATTATTGAAATTGTATTGTTAATATAAAAATATAAGTCAAAACTGTAATTTCTTTCTTAAATTGACAGTTTGTCTTTAACAAATTGAAAGTAAATGTACAAACAAAAGAAAAATTATTTTACTGCCCGGGAGGGCTAATGTAGTCCAAGATGAATTTTTTCTCGATAAGTCGATTCGTAAAAGCATTGAACAGTAAATGATACTATTTCTAGTCGTGTAGTGTAATTCATATAGAGTTTTACAATTATACTCTAATGAAATTCATTACGATACAAATTTTTGTTACCATACAGATCCGCCGTCCGCGCATTTCATAATAGCGTTGCTCGTGTCTTAATAGTAAGCATTACATGCTCATTGCATAATAAATTATTATAGGCTGGACGCTGGTTGCTAATACTAAATCAATTAAAAGTACATTCACTTTAAACTTTAGTTTAAAATGTAATTAATTAAGTGAAATGTGTGTCTTACGACATCTCATGTAATAGGGACACGTATAAATAGTACAAACTAAGTAATGCCAACAAATAACTGTGGCGTAATTAATTAACTTTATAATTTTACATTTCGAAATTTAAAGTGAATTCGTGTAAATTATAATTCAATCATTATAATAAAATGTTTAAATTTAATTAAAATTAGTTTGTTCTTCAGTCATTATCAGTTTGTGTTACACACTTAACTAACATACGTAAACAATTTAGAAAGTTGATGCACCATAAGTTTTTTGTGAGCAGAATATATAAGCTACCTTATCATTTCCCGTTTTCGATCTCGGCGGATTCTTTACATGTATTTCCCATTTGACTTCTTGGAAACTTTGACATGATATTGAGATTAAAGTTTGAAGTAGCGGTAGAATAGTAAATACGGTATCTTGACCAAGTTTGCATACCGAATGTTTTTTGACTGACTCTAAAAAAAGTTTTTAAAAGAACTATGATTTTTACACTATTAAAACAAATAAAAAACAAATAATTGAAAAATATTACAACTTTATGTTCTCATAAATACAATCTAAAACTAAGAAAACATCATGAAACTTTTATGACTGTATTTCTTTTAGAAAGAAAACTTTATGAATGCTTTGGTAAATTTCAGAACTCGTCTAACACGCACTTCGAGAAATCCCCAGATACAGGCCTTAAAATTTATAATACCGGCCTCGACTTCTTACCACTTTGTCAACATGTAACGTTCTCAGAAATTTCAAATTTAAGTGTGCGTATATGTAGTTTTACCTTTTACGTTACATAAATAAGCTTTATAACTGAAACTGTAAAAGGCAGTTTTCATCTCTAGGAAACCTTCAACACTTTGATGGATTGCTTCATGCAATTTTAAGGGAAAGAGCTTGGTACTTAACACATTATAATCCTGTCACTACCGATACTTATTAGTTATTACACAAGTACTGTTCTCACTTTAAATAATTTTACGCACGCACATGTCTAATGTAATGTATCGCTTCAGCGAATGTCAGGAAGTATGAAACTAGCTTTTAAGCATTATGTCAGCGGTGATATATTTGAGCCATAAACGATTATGTTGGCCATAAAAATTGATTATTTATAGAAATAAAAATACCCTAGGACAATAAACATGCTCGTAAGAGTTTTGTTAAATTATTAAATATATTCTAAGTAGTGATAATATTTGTCTCTCGTATTTATTATGACAATAATTTATGTTAACGTTGCAGATACCCTTTGAATAGGTGCTATAGCTAATGTAAGAGGATTACAGCATCCAGAGCGTAAAAACTTCCACAAAGCATTTCAATTTAAGAGCATTACTTGTAAATGTGTAGACATTTAAAATCAACAATCACTAACAATAAATGTATAATACTAAAGCAAATAATAATAAAATAGAGTACAAAAATATTTGTAATTATATCTTAGTGAAATTTTCTTAGGCACATCAACGTTATATCTGGTTATGGCATTGAGAAATTCCTATTAATGTGGGCAGAAGAAATTATCACAACGGCATCTCGACGGTAACATAATAGGCAACCTACATTGAACTTATTGTCAGTCTTGGTGGCTTACTTAGCCTAATGCTTTGATTAGTGATATGAAGTGAAATACCCAAGTTGATACACAAACTGCATTACTTAAAATCACAAGTGACATTAGCATTGCCATGGATAAGTCGGAAATTACTATATTAATTCTTCTCGATCAGAGTAAGGCGTTTTGATTTAGTAAATTTTGAATTATTATTAACAAAGTTTAATCATATAGGGGTTCAAGATATCGAACTTCAGTGGTTTCCAAATTACATTTCTGGTCGGGTGCAGAGTGTAAGGTATAACAACCAATATTTCAACATGATTGAAACTAAGAGTGGTGTACCAGAGGGTAGTATTCTTGGACCCATATTATTACATTTGACATTACTAAGTCACTTAAGCATCTAAAATACCACTTGTATGCAGATGATGTTCAATTATACATCTCCTTCAAACCCATTGAACTAAAGAATCATTAAAATTAATTAATTAAGATTTGCGAAATATTGCAAGATGGTGTGAAAATAATGGTCTTAAACTAAATCCAAATAAATCGATTGCTTTATGTATTGGTAGTGAACATCAATTATCACAGATAGACCTAAGTAAAATTCATTTAGTCTTAAATGATGAAAACATTAAGTGGTCATCAACGGCAAAAAGTTTAGGTTGTTATCTTGACAAGAATTTAAGTTTTGAAAATCATGTAAATAAAATTTGTTCAATGTCGTATATGAAGTTAAAAATGTTAAATAGGATAAAATATTCATTGAGTTCTAACATTAAAGTTAATCTAACAAAAAGTTTAATTTATCCCACCTTCGATTACTGTTCCTTTGTATACTACAATTACTTAACTCAGTACAATAAGGACAAAATACAAAAGATCCAAAATGCCTGTATGAGATTTGTGTACAACATTCCTTTTAAAGAACACATTACTCCGTATTTAAAAACAACAGAGGAACTGAACACCAAACAAAGATCAAACTATATCTATTGTGTATTTTTATATAAATTAATTTACTTTAAGTGTCCTTTATATTTGTTTAATGAATTGGTATTGAGATCACAGCAACATGATGTTAACATTTGGAATAAAATTACCGTATACCGAAACATACTACCTCTAAATTTAAATGCTGTTTTGCGTATAATGCGCCTTATTTTTTAAATTTAGTTTTTTCGCTTTAGTTTCTACCATATAAATCATATAAAAAACAATTAAAAATACGTTTCAGCTGTCATCAGTCAGTTACATAAACACTATAATTACTATCACAATCAAAAAAAGTAAATCAGTTGATTTGCCAGATATTTAGTGTAGTAAAACTGTGTTCTAAATACTAAATTGAGTCATACATTGCAATGGTTCCTTTTACACACAAGGTTGCAATGAGTTTCGTGGTGCAGTGATCTTCTTGGCTGTATAATACAGTAGATAAAGATATATTTTTGACAAAAATAATAGAAGGATACCGCAAGTACCATGTAACTGTAAATATTATAAAGTACCTTATATTCATGCTTTATACCGAAAATGAATTGTCATTACATTGTTAATTAACATTTAATAGTTATTTATTAATTTTAAATTTTATTAGTGATAAGGGAACAATGTTTTTATGGAGGTTATATACGATAAAAAATTTGAATACATTTTTGGTATTTGATACGTTTCTGCAATATTTGTACATTGCTTTTTCAATCATTTTTTTTAAAGATAAAGTATATTTTTAATTTGCTTTTTTTGCATATAATAGTTTCTGGTGAATTATTGTAAAAGCAAAACATTCTTTATGAAATTGTTGTAATTGGAATATTTTATAGTAGAAAAAATTAATTAGTTTTATTAAAATGATAAAGTTGAACATTTTTAGTATAGATTATAAACTTTATACATTTTACACATCTCTACCGGCAAAAATGTAAACTAAAATATCGTCGTATAATGAATGACTTTATTTACTGCCAATTTTTTTTGCTTTAGTGTCGATTTCGGAAAAAAAATTTTTTTTTCAACATTAATGGTGTTAAAAAAGTTAGAGAATAAAAATACAAATAAATTGAGCACCAATTAGACTCGATCAGGTAATAAATTTCCGAGAAAATTCAGAAATAGTGAAATATTTGTGGTTTTCTATTTAAATTCGTAGATCCGTCATTTTTTGAAATGTAGCATAAATCTTTTAGGAAATAATGATACGTACTTAGTGTGTGCCAAACTCTGCAATTGTCGGACAATTAGTTTATGCACAATTGCGATTTAATTTTTTTAAAGCAATATATTCAATCGAGGCTAAATGCTCGTGTAGTCGTCCAATTGTCAAAAATAAAAAAAAATCTGAAGTTGAAATATAAAGGAACAAAACGTATATTCTGATTTTTTGATAAAATATGATATTTAACATGCAAAAAATGCAATCAAAGATGACTGAAAATGACCGAGTGCGAGAAAACGGAGGAGTAGTGGGCGTATCCGTTCTCAGCGCGCTTATACAAATTGCAGTCCCCTCAAACTGCGCTAGCGGACGGGTACCCTCACTACTCCGCCGTTTTCTCATACTCGGTGATTTTCAGTCATCTTTGCATGCGTTTTTGCGTGTTAAATATAATTTTATCGAAAAATCATAATATACGTTTTGTTCCTTTTTATTGCAACTTTACATTTTTTTTTATTTTTGACAATCGGACGACCACAGGAGCATTCAGCTGCGAGTGAATATATTGTTTTAAAAATTTAAAGCGCAATTTTGCATGAATTAATTGCGTGACAATTGCAGGGTTTTGCACACACTAAGTACGTATCATTACCTCCTATTTCCTAAAAAATTTATGCTACATATCAAAAATGACGGATCTACGAATTTTAAAAAAACACAATTATTTCACTTTTTCCGATTTTTCTCGGAAATTTATTACCTGATCGAGTCGAATTGGTGTTCATTTGATTCATATTTTTATTCTCTACAACTTTTTTACACTATTATTGTTGGCACATTACTTTTTACTCAGGAAAAAAAAGTTGAGAAAAAACACTTTTTTTGCATTTAAATGTTAATTAAGAATATAATGACAGTTCATTTTTGGTATAAATCTATTGACTGGGGTAGTAGTGTAAGTATTATGATGATAGGTAAATATTTCCTCCTATAAGTTTTATTTAAATTATTTGTTCTTCTTTGAGGAGTGGTACCAAAAAACCACTAAGTCGTTTTTTCAAAAAAATGATTCGCCACTTGAAATAGTATAAAAACCACATAGATATTCAACAAACACAAAATAAATTAATAATTAAATGTAAATAAATATCTCTAATAAAACACACACTCTATACGTAGAAACAAACAAACATATACCTGAAAAAACGACTTAGTGGTTTTTTGGTGCCTTTCCTCAAAGAAGAACAAATCACGTAAGTACTATGTCTTTTACTACTACATCATAACAAATCTTGTGAAAATTCAAAATACAAAATGTAATAGTATTTACCTACGACCACTAATGTAAATAGCTCAATGCACACAGGTATCATTGTAACTCGACTCTTACACACTGTAAACAAATTGTACGTGTTCTGTAAGAACATTGCTATAAAAACCAATTATTTCAAATTGTAGGTTGCTAAAAAAAATATTTCCCCATAATTACATGCTTTGTGGTTATTAAAAGTCATATGTTGTGCGTCCTGGTTAATGTTATTTTTTTGTCCTCTTTTTGTCGCTGTCTTTGGGTTAATTTTGTGAGTTCTTTTTACAATTTCGAAACAAATTTAAATATACTAGGTAACAATATATGTAACAATTGTAAATTATTAATTTACATGTTATTTTAGGTTATTGTACACTTATATGATGGTTTTTATCTAAGGAACCATATTCAACAATTTCAACAACATTTTTTGGAATTTGAATTCAATTGCCATAATATTACTGGTTTGAGAATAGAAGTTGCATTTGGCAAGGAAAATCAACTGAAAGACCTACAAAACTAACAACAGAAACTGTAAAGGACATTCTCCAATAAATTGTACTGAACCAAAAAAAATTTTAAGACAACTTTCTATGCAACTAGGTAGTGTATTTTCTAAATCTAAAATACCAACTTTTCTACTAAAAATTCTTGTAGGTTTGTCTGTTAGCACGACACATAAAGCAGCGAAGAAAGAACTTGATTTTCACCCATATAAAATAAAAATTAGGTATTGCGAGTAGTGTAATAAAAATTTTACCCACAATAATGATCTCTTAGGTTTAACATTTTATACAGATGAAGACTTGTTCCATTTAAAAAACTTTTGCATTTGGAGAGTTGAAAATCCTCACGTATTTGTTGAAGTTCCGTTACATCCTCAAAAAATGGAAGACGCATAATAAGTTCTATTTTTTTTTTCAAGAAACTAGAAGGGCTGAAAGATCATTTGCAAGAATTTTTGGCGCAAGCTCATAATGATGGATTAAGATGGTTTCTTCCAACAAGATAATGTACTAGCCCACACAGCAAGATCAATATTAAGATTGTTTAAAGAGTTTTATGAAAATAGAATTATACGTGTTAATTTATGGCCACCCAGATCTTCGGATTTAACACCGTTAGATTTTTATTTATTCGGCTGTCTTAAGGCTATTCGATACTTAGTAGGGACATCCGTTTTCAACTTAGTGTTGATTTTAGCATTGAATATATGCGCCACAGTGTAGATATTTTAATTTTTTAAAATAAGGTAATAATACTTGTTGTATGTTCATTAACTGCATCTTCTTTTACACCACTCATACATTTTTTGTATTCATCATTATATCGGGTTACTAATTTGAATAGAAGTAAGGAACCGACAGCTTCTTCTGCACAATTTTGAATATAAGTGGAAATACTCATAATTTTAATTATAATATTTATGTACCTAACAGAGTTAAATTTGGATTTCAAATGATGAATTTATTTTAGTAATACACTAGTACCAACATAATATTTAAAGTTATGTTAATTTTTTAAGTTAAAAAAAACATCTAGCACAAAAAATATTGAACGTTACTTTTGTTGGAAGTCTCAAGTAGCAGAACTTACTTACATGCCACGCCCAGCTTTTGGCCTCGCGTGTCATGCTCTCTCGTTTTGCTATATGGGTTACTTTCGACACTCGTTGCGTAAATTACTATTTAATCAT
The DNA here is from genome assembly GCA_030710515.1 of Abscondita cerata. Lineage (NCBI taxonomy): Eukaryota > Metazoa > Arthropoda > Insecta > Coleoptera > Lampyridae > Abscondita > Abscondita cerata. Next base: position 77,104 of record JALBCR010002676.1, on the reverse strand, counting down.
TGCCAATTTATAGGAAGTGGTTCTTGTACTGTTAGCTAAGCCACGATTCTGGCTGGCGATCTTCAGCCGTAGCCAAAGGTTACGTAGATAATTCTGTAAGTAATAAGACAAAAAATCCGACAAAGTAACATCTGCCATAATGAACAATACCACTTTTAATGAGAATAACTCACTAGAAGCAAACGCAAATATAACTTTGACGACGTCAAGCAGCACATCGAAAAACAATCCTTTTGTCTTCAATAATTGTACTGTTAATATAAATTATTACAACTCGTATTTTAGTTCTAATTAAGGAGTTATTTTTGCATTATGTTTATATTATTTTTACAATTAATTAAAAAGTTTCTTTCAAATATTTTTGTAGTTTCAAAACATTGAAGGTATGCAACTTTCAAGCAAGAAAAATATGGTAAAACGATTCTCGAATTCTAAAATAATATATACTGTTTCTGCGACAGCCTCGTATGATCGTAACACAACTCCTCGCAGTCGTACGTAAGAAAAAAATGGTTTTTACTGGCAATAGAAGGGGTTTACTGACAAGTCAAAGGCGAGTCAGTGACCTTCTTAAACCAATTAAAATCTGTTTTTTGGCGAGTTTACAATAAATTTTTTATTTGTTCCTCACTTGTAAAAGAGAATTTAATTTTTGAATGATGCATTATACTCAGTATACTATTGGCGCGGAGTAATAAACCTGTCAGGAATTATCGAATCAAATATATTATAATAGTTAAATCTACCTTGATATGAATTATTATGTGGTTCCTTTTATTGTTTCAATCCTAAAAGCCTAAAAATCGGTCCCCGCAAATTAATTGTAATTGTAATAAATGTACTGACGATATCTGCATTACTATTTTATTTTATATTTATGTCATATAATATTTATATGTTATTTATTTTATTAGTATAGTAGGTCACATTACAAATTTTACTTCTTACGTATTATATACCATTATTTTTGTATCTTGGTATAATACCCACATCTACGGCTATGATTCTCGTTTCGTCAGTACCTGGGCTGATGGCAACGTGTTTACACAGATTAAGCTATTGTTCTCAAACCCTAGATGGGTTGATATGCTGCAGGAGCGGCACAATAATCGTATTTTGGTTAGAATTTATTGGTTTTTACTTAACCGTAGAAGTACCGCTTTCACAAGAAAATAAAAAATTATTACAAGCAATTATGATTTATTACTCCGCGCCAATAGTATACAGACTTTAGATAAAACCCAAGTAGCTATGCAATATTGGACCGATGTTGGTTGAATAAATATGTATCTTTCATTATTTTTCTACGTTTAGTAGGTCGAGACATCCATAATAAATGTGACCATAAAAGCATTAACATATAATAAAATATACTAGGTAGGTACTTAATACCTCAACTCAAAAATTTTAACCCTAGATTAAAAACGTAAAAATCAAAAAACTTTTAGTGCCTATGATGCCTCGTACGCGCGATTTTCATATGTTAAAAATCAAGAGTGCTAAAAAAGTGTTTATCAGTTACGAGTTCACCTACGTACAACCGGTTTCAAGTCGTGCGGCAAATTGAACAGCAAAATATAAAATATGAAAAATAATCTAAATGACGGGTATAAGTCGCGGTGCCTACCATGTAGGGCCAATTAGTTCATGGCGGTGACTTATTAATGATCATTCAAATAAAACCAATCATATAATTTTTTACATTGGTTCTACGTAAGTTCAACATTGGGTCTATATTTAACCTGTATATTGAATTAAGTTAGTAATTCTACATTCAGCCAATATCGACTGACTATATTTTATACAATATTGGCGTTGTGTTGTTTTGTGATATTGGTTGAATATTGGCTGAATGTAGATTATCTTTGCTAACATTCAAACATTGGACCAATATAAAGCCAACGTGTAACCAACATTTATAGCTGCAAATCAACCAGTTGGCTCCAAAATTTAGTCCGAACACCTTATGGACGAAGTGATCAATGCTAAAGAGTTGTTCGGTAGTAAAGAATAATGCTTTATTTGAGAAGTTTGCTTCTTATAACAAAACACCTCAGGTTTTTATTTTTCATAGTTTTTAGAGATCATAAAGTGGTTGCGTTTTTTGAAGAAACGTGCTGTTATGATTTAATTTTAAGAAACATTATTTTAGATTTTAAATTGAATAGATGAATTATGTCGAGATAACCATGTAAACATATATTGTCAGACTGTGAAAAATTAAAAAAAATAAAAATTTATGTTTTTATGGTAATATGCATTTTTTTTAAATAAACACAATAAAGTGTATTCTAAGTAAAGTATAATTTACGTTAAGCAATTAATTTACATTACATAAATTTGGCGCCAGCAACGTCGGACAGAATTGTATATAAATATGTTCACTAGAAGAATGGTTAGAGAAAATGAAGACATAGATGTAGAGCAAGAATCAGGAGAAGAGAATAGCACGTTCACAAATTTATCCGAAGTTGAAAAACAGGAAGCAAGAAGACCAAGGTGGACCAAGTTCACAAGAACAATTTTTTCAAAATTATTTAAAAAATTGAACAACATGCAAACAAATATGAATAATATGAAAAAAAAAACATACAAACAAATATGAATAATATGGAAAAAAAAACATGCAAACAAATATTAATAATATGGAGAAGAAAATGACAACGAATAAGAAATATTTAAAAAACGTACAAACAAATATGAAGGAAGAACAACAAGGAATATGAAAAAGAATTAGAAGTGTATTATGAAAAAAATTTCGATTGTAGGACAGGTTTAAAAATAGTAGACGCTAAAATAGAGAAACTTCTGATGAGGCAAATGACGTATGAGATTAGCAAAGAAGGAGGAGTTACGTTCAAAGTTAAATGGGAGATACACTGGAAATTAAGGAACAAATTATTTACAAAAATGTTAGAGAAAAATAAAAGAAAAAAAACGATAAAAGAAAGAAAGAAAGAATAGTACATTTTTGATTTATTTTAAAATTTAAATTTTTCAGGCAAACAATAGAAATTTATAAAATAAAGCGGGGTGAAATGTTATAATTTAAATTTAAGAAAAATTATGTTAGATATTAAATGGAATGGATAAATTATGGCAAGGTAACCATGTAAACATAGATTGTCAGATTGTGTAAAATTAAAAATAAAAAATAAATGTCTTTAAGGTAATACGCAATTTTTTTAAATAAAAATTATAAAGTGTATCCTAAATAAAGTATAACTTACGTTAAGCAATTAATTTACATTATTTAGCAAATAAAGCTAAAGTTCTAACGAAGTAGAGAAGTTTTTACTAGAAGCCCCTGACGATCAGTGGCTATTGGCTAAAGTCATTACATTGGTGGTATATTAGGTTGCTGCCGATGCACTGACCTTCTAACATGTGAAGGATTTGGATAAATGCATTATTATCACATTACGAGAAACCAAAAACTCAACTACTAGAAGATTCACAATAACAGCGACGGGTGTATCTTTAAGCCTTGTGCTTTATTTAGAAAATATTTATCGTTACATCTCAACAACAGAATCCGTGCTATCTACTTCCACAAAAATTATGGGATCTTCAGTTTCGGTAGAATTCATAATTTTCCGATGATATTTAATGTGTACGATAAAGATAAAGGTATTTGAAGTATCAATTTGAAAGTAGAATGACAAAATACTATTCAAATGTTAATAACAATTTTGTATACAGTTTGCTCTTCTCGAGCCCTTCTAGGTGGAGGTGAATGAAACAACAACTCAATATGTTGTCAACGCCGACGTTTTGCCCCCTATAATGTGCAATAAGCTGCACATTTTAAAATTATTTTCGTTTATACCGGGTGTTCCATAAAAAGTGCGACATACCAAAGTTATGTTTTTTAAATAGAACCACCCATTTTTTATTGCAATTTTGGATGTCTTGGAAAACTCTAATGTGAGTTTATACGTTATACAGAGTGTCTAAAATGGAGAGTTTTGCATTATTTGACTTTTTCGGAAAAATTGACGTTTCGAAAAAATTAAATACTCAGTTATCCTGAAATTTATCTAACTGCGATTTCGTAGCTTTAATATGCATTACATGTGCTAACTAAAGCTAGTTGTTCACCTTTCTAACCTTGCTAAGTTTTGAGTAATCAATTATTTAAATTGAACTTCTTAAATTCATGGATAACTGATTTTTTCAAATGGCACTACCTAATTTTTTATGTGTTTTTAAACGTGAAATTTCATAAGCATTCTAATGATAAGGTTGTAGGTATCTAACTCTTACGAATTTTTACGATTTTTGAGTAAGAGTTAGATACCTACAATTTTATCATTAGAAAGCTTATGAGATTCTACGTTCAACGGCACATAAAAAATTAGGTGGTGCCATTTGAAAAAATCAAGATTATCCATGAAATTGGAAGTTCAATTTAAATAACTGATTTCTCAAAACCAAGCGAGGTTGGAAAGGTAAACAACCAGCTGTAGTGCTAGCACATGTAATGCATATTAAAGCTGCGAAATTGTAGTTGGATACATTCCAGGATAACTGAGTTATTTAATTTTTCGAAAAGGATTACCTTTACGGAAAAAGCAAAATAATGCGAAAACCCTCTATTTTAGACACTAGGTATAATGCATAAAGTCACATTAGAATTTCTCAAGGATTCTAAATTTATAATAAAAAATGGGTAGTTCCATTTAAAAAACATAACTTTAGTATGTCGCACTTTTATGGAACACTCTGTATAAACAAAAATAATTTTAAAATGTGTAGCTCATTGATTTGCAGAACTTTCATTGCCAAAGTTTTTTCTAACCATAATATTTTCCGAGATATCCATCTTCCTCGCACTAATGGGCCACCCTGTATATATAAGTTATGGCTAAAAACGATATTTAATTAAAAGACACACAAACAAACCCAACTTGATACAAACGACAAATAAATTTTTTAATTTTTATTTGTCGTTTGTATCAAGACGGGTTTTTGGTGTCTTTAATTAAATATCGTTTTTTTTGCCATAACTTATATATATGTATGACTTTTTTTGTTGTTGTTTTTAATCCGTGTGTGACGTTTCCATCAATTGATGGTAATTAAGACTACCAACTCTTATCTGTTATGAGCCTTGATAAAGCCCTACGCATAGAGCGCGAAACGTCGGCGTTGACAACATATTGAGTTGTTGTTTCATTCACCTCCACCTAAAAGGGCTCGAGAAGAGCAAACTGTATACAAAACTTATAATTTTGGAGGAATACTCACCTGGTTAATAACAATAATCAATAATCGCTAAAAGTTCATGATTGTGTTAAATTTTGATAAAAGTGACGTCTATAACTGGTTAGCTAGTTAAATGACATCTACAACTGGCTAGCTTGGGATGATTCCAAGGGCAATAGTCACTTGATAAGTTCATGTTAACAAGTTGCTGCCCTAGTATTACAAGGGTGTATGCAACAAATCAAGAAAATTTTATATTTTAGGATAACATAGTTCTATGTATAATAAGATATACATAGAACCTTTTAAATTTAAAATCAAGCAAATCTTAATTTTAGAATCACCAGAAAACCAAAGGTGTATGTTCTAAAAATTCGAAAATTAGGTTACATAGTACTATGTTATACATTCACCCACTTAATTCTCACTTTTAGTTTATTTTGTCGATATTTAAGAATAATAAGGTACCATGTTGCAACATACACCTTTGTATTTCTAAATTTTTCTTGTTGTTTTGTAATTAGGTTAGGTTTTTCAGTGTTGTTGTCGCGTAACGTCGTGTGTATTTTTCTATTGTTAAAAATGGAAAGTAATAGTGAGGAATCTAATATTTCCGACAAAGATGAAGAATATAAATTATCTCAAAAAAAGTCCAAAAAACACATTAGGTAAGGGAAGTTTTTTCTATAGGTCTAGAAAGTTTTTTATTTGAATATTTTTTAGCCTTACAATACGAGGCAAGAAAATTAATATACCATGTCAACCAGAAACATCAGACTCAGATGCAGTTTCTGATAATGAAAACATTGAAACACAAAAAGTATTTACAAGGTATCTACAAATTTTTGCTCATTTTTATGGCCGTGGTTAAAATATCACACGATTTTTAAACATTTCGTTTCAACAGGCGCTTTTACCTCAGTGGTAAGGCTCCTGGCAGTGGTACGTGACGTTGCAGATTCGATTCCCGAAGATGGACAACTTATTTTCATTTTTTTAATAACAAAAAATTGTTTTGAAAATTAAGATGGTTGTTGTCGAGTTCCTGCACCCGAATTGCCTTGTAGTACTTGATGTTTGATTAAAGTCACTCCCTACGGGCACACCGCAGCCATCATTGTTTAATCGTCTAACCATACATGTGGCACTTTAAATTTATTACTAAAGAACCACACCGTGTGGTATTTTAACTTCGGCCTAATTTAATAGTGTTGTAGTGCATAAAGTGTAAGTTTTATAGTGTAGTGTCCTGACTATAAATCATCTCGTTATAATATGGACATCTATTTTGTTAGAAAAGTTAGAAACAACTCCGACAAAAAAATCAAGAGCATATTTGGAGAAGAACAGAAGAAACACCTCGTAAAGCATCCCATAAAAAGCTCAGTGAAACACCCTGTGGAGCATTTTCTAGACTTCCCAGTGGAACATCCCGTGGATCGCCCCTGAAAAGCCCTGTTAAACACTCTGTGGAATGTTCCCTGGAACGCTCTCTAAAACATCCCGAGGAACACCCCGAGGAAGACTCCGTAGAACCTCTCGTGGAACACCCCAAAAAAGCCTCTGTAGAACCTCTCGTAGAACGACTCGTGGAACGCCCCGCGGATCGCTCATATTAAAGATGTTTCCCGTAGTAGAGGGTCATTATTGTAGGGCAGAAACAAAAAAGCAATACCTAGAAGGTGACCTGTCAATTAAGAAAATGTATGAGTTATATGAAGAATTTGTAGCAGAAAAAGGTTTAAACCCTGTAAAATTTCACAAATCTCGTGAAATTTTCTGTACAGAGTTTAATTACTCTTTTAATAAGCCTGTTAAAGATTTATGCGATCTTTGTGCTGAGGTGGATTTAAAGAAAAAATAAAATAACTTAAGTGATGGAAAGAAAGATAAATTTGAGAGGCATATTAAGGAAAAATCAAATCAAATCAAATCAATTTTATTACTTCACTAAATACGATGCACAAAAAAATATATTTATAAATTTAGAGTTAATAAAGTAATACATATTTCCGACCACATCTATATAGATAAATTTGAATTTAATATTAATAATAAATAGAAAATTTAACTTCCAGTCGTTGTAAACTGGTAACAGCTTGAGTAACGACCTGGAGTCAGTACAAAAAAACTAAGTAAGAAAAAAAAATACACAAAATATAACAAACATAACTTTCCTTTTTTTAATTTGTGTTTTTATGGTTTTTATTTGTTTAACGTTTCTATACCGATTCCATAACGAAACACATTTCAAAGAAAATGACAATGTTATTTTTTAATTCTTTTTCAAATCATATTTGATGTTCTTTTTTTTTTATTTATTTATCCCAAACGATGCTGTTGAAAATAATAGTGATTTAACTGTGTTTATAAAATGATAATAATTACAAGTGAAGCGTGCCTGATTATGTAGCAGATTATATGCTTTCGGAACATAATACAAGAAATTGCGCTGTCCACATGTTTGTTTAGTAAGAAAGGTTAGTTGTATGCTTCCCCTTTAAATGTCATTCGTGTTTTATAATCGTGTTTCGGAAATTGCAATACATTACTATTGATTTTATTTTTATACAAGTATCTAACAATATCTAAAAAAGTAGAGTTTGTCTATATTTAATATTTTATTTTCATCATAAGGGAGCTATACTAGACTACCCATTCGACATGTTAAATATGATTCTCAGTAACAATTTTTGTGTAATTTCTAGCTGCTGTCTATAAATAGAAGCCGTAAGAAATCAATAATGGGTGTGACCTCCATTACTATTGATACATTCTTAGAGGCGTCTGCTCATTGACGCTATCAAGGTATCAATATAATTAATATTAATCGTTTCCCATGCGGTATCAATGGCTGCAATTAGTGCATTACAGTTTACTGGTATAAAATTTGGCCCTTGCTGTCTTCGGATAACAGCAAGTATTCGAGCTAAACATTTTCAATAATGTTAAAATCTGGGCTTTTTGCTGGCCAGGGTAACAGCTCCAAGTTATTTGCTTGTATCCAGTTGCGCACAACCTGCGAAGTATAGGGTCATCATATCCCGATAGTTAATTATCGAATGTTCCAAGAAAATGTGTAAATAGTAAATGGAATCTACTAACGTAACGTTAAGTCGTTAATTATAGTTACATAACTATTCTTTCATAAGATATAGTTCATATTATTATGCTTATTGTAAAGCTTCGTACACACCTGAACAACAAACCGAGGAACAAACAGACCAACGAACCGAACGGCAATCGGAACATTAATTTGGACGGTGCTACGTACAAATTTTAGAACAGATTCGCAAGTCCTGATTGTTCCACGAACGGTTTGCGGCGTTCCCGCAACTTGTCGGTTTTTTCTCTGACATCAAAGAAAATGCGCGCGAATGCGTTTGCAGGTTTGGACAAATCTAAACAAAACGGCGAAAAAACTTATGCGGGAGAATTAAATTATTTATTTTTTGTCCTCCCTTTTGTGGGTTTGTTGTGTTTTAGGTAATATTATGGAGTTGACAGAAGAAAAATATTTTAAATTAATCAGTGTTTAAGAATGCAAGAAAAAAATGATGTCCCTATTAGCATCATTTGGGCGGGAAATTCCAAAATAAAAAAAAACTAAGTAAATTATAATTTTTACTCTTCTTTGTGCGTAAAAATTTAGTTGGCACTATCTTCTTGTTTTCCGCAATTTTCTCTTCTCAATAATAAATATATATGAACTGAAATCTACTGAAAATAATTATGGAGCAGCACAAACGTTCCGTTTGTTGTTCGGATTGTGGAAATCATAAAAGATCGTTTGTTGTTCTGTTTGACTTTCGGTTCGTTGTTAAGTTTGCTGCTCGGTTTGTTGTTCAAGTGTGTACAAAGCTTTAGAACTTAAGCAACAATTTTTGGCGAATAAAGATTAGTTTGTGATGTAATATTAGAAACACAAATTTATATCATATCAAATTTATGACAACTTAAAAACCAAGAACGAGTATGTTATTGCTAAGAAATTATTAAGGAAAAAGCGCAATTGCAGTGTAAATATTTATAATTAGATATTTTCGAAAGTTTATAAGTCCTCTATTGTAATCTTAATACTTAAAAGCAAATCCTGTCCATTAGCATTATAAGGAAATGGCTTCTACTTTATAAATAAGTTTCAATAACAATAGAATATCCTTGCTTGTTTAATTTACTTCCTTTGAGTCATATTGCTCTAAGGGTTGTTACATTGGTCATTAGAAGTATGTAATAAACAAACAATTACCTACTGTTTGAAAAGGGGTAGTGTGAAGCAATAAATAAAGTTAGAAATGTAAATTCCATTTTAGTTTAAAATTTCAATTGTTGTGAACATGCCACCTGATCTCGGTGCTGATTTGAAAGCGCGGATTGTTTCGGAATTAGCGGCGGGCCGTACCGTGCGTAAAATTTCACGTATGTTAGATATACCAAAAAGCACCGTAGGGCATTACCGAGTAAAATGGAATCTTGAACACACTTTGGAAAGAGCCATCAGAAGTGGTAGACCTAAAGTATCTACACGTGCTCAAGATCTCGAGTTGTTTCATTACGTAACAGAACAACCATTTGCTACATACTCCAGGGATATAGCAGATACACATTTTCCCTAATGCCGTATAACTGCACAAAAAAGATTAAAGGAGATGGAAATAAAGAAGTATAATGCTGCTGCGAAAGAAGTTCTCAGTGACGAAAATATGAGACGTCGTCTGGAATTTGCAAGGCGATATGTGAACGAACCTTTGGAATTTTGGAATCGAGTGATTTTTAGCGACGAAAAAACGTTCAATAGCCGCAACGATGGACTACTAAAAGTTTTAGAATGGAAGGAACTCGTTACGAAAATAATCACATATGTCCTTAAAAAACGAAGTAGTTATTTTTCTGTAAGTGTGTGAGGTTGGGTTAGCGTACGGGGTCCAGGAGTTTGTTGGGCTATCGATGGACGTCTTGATTCTGCTGCGTATTTAGATATTTCGGAAACTATTATGAAACCTTCAGTTGAAGTGTTTTGTCCATGCAAAGATTATATTTTCCAACAAGTAAGTATTCTAATTTACTATACTTTCTCCAAAAAATAGTTCGGGATCTGTTGGATTAACATTTTCATAATGTATTTTTGTTGTTAAAGGACAACGCCCCTATTCATACTTCGCGGGTTGTGCGCAATTGGATACGAGAAAATAACTTGGAGCTGTTACCCTGGCCAGCAAAAAGCCCAGATTTTAACATTGTCGAAAACGTTGGGGCTCGAATACTTGCTGTTATCCGAAGACAACAAGGGCTAAATTTTATACCAGTAAACCGTAATGCACTAATTGCAGCCATTGATACCGCATGGGAAACGATTAATATTAATTATATTGATACTTTGATAGCGTCAATGAGCAGACGCCTCCAAGAATGTATCAATAATAATGGAGGTCACACCCATTATTGATTTCTTATATTTATTTATATAGTAATACCTTTATTTAAAAAAAACGTTTTCATTTAATTTTAAAATATAACTTGGTATCTTAATTATAATTATGTAATAAATTCTTGTCAAAAAAATAATATATACGTTGACAATAAGAATTGCCTTAGTTTTTATTTTCACTTATTATATTAACTACAGAACAAAATGAAACGGCATAAAATATACATTTTGTAAGGACTAAATATTATGAATAGAGAGTTTAATTTTTTTTTAATAACTTACAATAATTAGTAGGTTAAATTTATTTAAAAATAAGTAATAATCAGTCAACCCAAATATCCATGTTAAGTTTTTTGATTTAAATTAAAAGTTATTGCTTGTAGACGTTTTTTAAATCAAAATTATTTCTAATTTTATTTTGTAAACATTTTCTAAACAAAATTTTGATTCGATAATTAATCGAGCTATGGTGTTTAATTAGCGATACCTTCAAATATATTCTTTAAAGAAAAAAGTAAATTATCTATTTTTTAAAAACGTGCTTAGTGTAATGATTCATTCTACAGTCCTTCTTTAAGATAACCCCTGCTGAGACTACCTGCTGTTAGAATTGTAAATGATACCCTTAAGTCCGCTTCACAATTTGCAACCTTTTGTTTACAGAAATTGTGGTGTCCAAGTTTTAAATTTCATGAGTGTACGTACCAACGCAAATACGAGTCCACCTCTACACCTACATATATTGTAGAAAAGCAGCGGTTTATAACCTTGTTACATAAGCAATTATCCGAATTACAATTATACTGATGTAGAGTCAAAATAGGCATGTCTGGATACTTTGTCTTGGTTGTTGAAAAGCTTAAAAAGCACAATTTTTTATAGTTTAGAGTCAACAAATTATTATCTAACCAGTACTTAATATTAGAGACTAATAGAACCTTGTTTGTGTACTGCCTCCCACGAGTTCCCTTCTATGTACAACACAGTGTCATCTGCATAGGCAAATATCTTAGTATTTTCAAGGTTTATATTGAACATGTCGTTCAAATATAAAATAAACAAAAGTGGTCCTAAAACAGACCTTTGCGGAACTCCGGTGTTTTACTAGCTTATATGAACTAAATTCATTACTAATTAATACTCGTTGTTTTCGATTTCTTAAGTAATCCTCGAGAAGCAAAAGTGGCAAATCTCTAAATCCATACTGATATAATTTATTGATTAAAATTTTATGGCAAACAGTATCAAACGCCTTAGACAGGTCTAAAAATATTGCAATTGATGGATTAAATTATCAAGGTTTTTATAAACATTGGAAATAAAACTTGATAAAGCATCAGTTGTACTTTTGCCTACTTGAAAACCAAATTGAAGTGGATGAATGATATTATATTTAGTGATAAAGTTCATAATTTGCTTTTTGATAATTTTATCAAAAATTTTTGGAAAAAAACACGAAGTTAGGGTAATTGGCCTATAGTTGATCATACAAGTTTTATCGCCATTTTTGTATATCGGAATCGTATTTGAAATTTTTAAATATAAGGGTAGGATCCAGTTAGTAAGCATTTATTGTAAAGATTTGTCAATGACTCTATTATGTAAATTTCAATTTGTTTTAGCACATGTAATGTAATTTCATCAGGACCAGCAGATTTGTTTGTTCTTAAATTATGGATTTCAGATGCTACATCTAATGAAAGTATTATTAAACAGTTGAGCATCAGAATTTTTTATTTTGATTATTTTGTTAAATTTTTATATTCCCAGTTAACACATTCCTTAGTTATAGTCCAAAGCTCTTTTGTACTGTCACAATTTGTGAATTTAATTTTGTAATACGCCAACTTTGTTTTACGTATTAAATTAGTTGCCTTGTTCCGTTGCCTTCTGTAATCAGTTTGAGCAGCAACATTGTTTCTCGTTTTTAAGCACAATTTATATAAGTGATCCCTAATTTTAATTTGCTGAATGAGACTATTAGTTATCCAGGGTTTTCTCTTCTTAACTTTATCAAATTTCTTTTTTAGTAAAGAAAACATTCTGTAGTTTTTAATTTATTAAAATCTACAATCAGAGGCCTTTTAGTGTGATTTACTAAAGGTGTACCCTCTTTCAAATTAAGTTTAAGTGTTAAACTAATGGAATAATGATCTGTTATTTTTGAGGAAATAACAATTGGCAACATGTGTTTTGGTGTTAATTTTTGTTTTTACAAAGAAATGATCTATACATAATTCGCTGTTCCCCTCACGTCTTGTACAATTACTTATGCAAGGTATAAATGCATAATCAGACATTATATTTAAATACAAATTACTATTTTCATCAGTATTTTTTGATATATCTATATTTACATCTCCAGCAAATATTTCATAATTACTTTTGCAATAATTTTCTAAATAAGCACGCAGTGCAATTAAAAAATCAGAAATATTAAAAGATGGGGGTTTATCTGTATATTTTGATTACTGTGTACCAATGTTGATTTTATATAAGTAATAACACCATCACATTTGTTTAATTTACTATCATTGTAATAACAGTTATATCCTGATATATTAAAGAAAGAAGGATTACATATCCAAGTTTCATTTAAAATTATAATATCAAATTCATGATTCACTGCTTGTAGAAGCACTTCTAGATTTAAAAATTTTTTGTTAATACTTCTAACGTTAGATTGTAAAATACTTACAATTGCATTATCACCTCTCATAAAACTATCGACAGTCTTGTTATAATTATCGATATCGGTTATAAACAAATCATTTACTTGAGGAAAATCTTGTTCGATATGTTCAATCATAAAATCGTAAAGAAACGTAAATAAAAGTCCGTTGAAGTAATGATAAGGTCTAAATATTTCTTGCATAAATTACAAAACCCATTTTATTGCAGAAAATAATAATTATAAAAAACATATAATACTCATTTTGAAAATATCTAATAAAAATGTACATTACATATGTACCCGAGTGCGCACTACGTGATAACGCGGTCGTGGATAATGCTCACACAATTAAATGAGATTTTCAAGTTTAGTCCCTTTGTATTTCTTGCCTTTAAAGATCCAAAAATTGTACCATCTTGCGACCATACATTTGATCTACCATACTTGCTGATTGCTTCATTTAAAACCTTGAATCTGTACGACGTGGGATCCTCTGCAACCAATATACCCGTTCCTTTTAGTTTCTTCTTTGCTTTGAAGATAAGATCGCGAGTTATGTAGGATACCCATTTAATTATGATATGATTTTGAATTTTGTGAGCTCTTTCAATATCATTTAAATTAAGATTTATACCAAGTTTTTTATTTAGAACGTTTATAATATAGTTAGGTATCTGCATCAACGGTGACCGAATCGAGTTTTACACCAAAAATTCTTAGATTATTACGTCTGGTGTACATTTCAATTTATCATTTTCGATAACTAACTTTTCAATGTTAGCTGAATTGTTATCACATTTAACACGAAGTTCATTTACAGAAATTGTTAGATTTTAATGTTATCCCGAATACTATTAATTGCCGCTGTATTATCGTCCAGTAACAACACAACCCCCCCCCCCCCCCCCCAACAACCAAAACAAAACAACACCAAAAAACACCACCCAAAACCAAAAAAAAACAAAAGAAACAAACAAACCCCCCCCCAACAACAAAAAAAAACTAAGCCCCCCCCATTTATATTACCAAACTATAAACAACTCTAAATACACTCTACTCACCATCGCGGTCAAAACATCAAAAATTTTTAAACATATTTGAGAGTAACAGAGTCCTATGTATTTTTTGTTTAATTTAATAATGACCAATTAACAAAAAATCTTCAGATTTTCTTTATATACCATGTACCATTTACTTATAAACATGTAAAAATCACAGTAATAATTAAAAGATGTTCAAATTTAAGTAAATCTAAAGGTCAATTTTTGAATATTGATTTTCTCGAAATCGAATAATTGTAACATAAGACTATATAATTCTAGGGCAGCAAAGTGAGTAACATATAAAAGTCATTTTTTCTCTTCAAGCTAAACAAACGTTTAAGAATAACTGCTAATATATAAAAATAGAACGTGAAGAAGATAATAACCTACAGCATAAAGAACTTTCAAAGCTTTGGAGTTAATAAAAATTTAAATTAGAAAAAACAATGGGGACCAATATTGATTGTTTAAAAATTCATACAAATTCTTATTTTCCGAGATAATCAAAACAAAATTTAAGGTTTCAATTTTATTTTTATTTTCATTTTCATTTTAAAAGGTTGATATACAACGTATGCTTTAGGGATTTACTACATTTTGAGCCCTATTCGTTCAAGCATAAAATGTTGTACCAGCGATTAATGTTAAATAGTATTATATTTGTAAATGTTTTACTCTAATTTACTGCTTACATAAATAAACCGCAGCATGGATAAAAATAGGTCGCAGGACTTTTGTTTACATTGATTGCGTTAAATACTATTAATTCCCTGCATTTATGTACATGTAAATTTATCAAGTCATAAATTAAAATGTATTTAATTTGATTTCATGTTTAATACTTAATACACACAATCGCATTAATTTCATGTAACGCAACTGTATCATTGTAAAAATAATTAAAGGGTCATAGCGCAAAGATATTGTTCCATTCTAATCATGTGAATATACAGCATTTGTATAAAAGCTTATGTGGTTTGAATCTAAATCTTTTTCTTTATGATTAAAATATTGGATTTACTGATAAAAGAGTCTCGGACGATAGAATATCAAGTAGATACGTAAATAGAAAATTGAACATCTTAGATGACATGTCCCGTTGCATTAAGATTTGCATGGAATCACTGCTCTACTATTTGTTTACAGAAGTGCAATGAATTTTTGTGTTGTTTAGATTAGTCATAATATTAATACAATCAACTATAAGAAATCTGTTATTTTACGCATTGCAGTTTTTCAGTTAAAATGTTGAATACGAAATAAACTAACAAAATTTATGTTTTAGCTTTTTTTCACTTTATGGATATACATAAATGGCTTTGGGAGTAGAAAAGCTACCACTTCGGTTGTTTTATAGATATTTTTCGAATTTCCAGTCCACTAAATTACAGATTCATCATGTGTTGTTAGATATAAAACACATTGTCCGTGCGTATTTGCAAACACAGCTTTTTTGCATTTTTGTATTTCGTACAAATCACTGGGTTTATGAATATGTTTTTCTATACATACTTAATATAAATACGACATAAATCTTAAAGTTGAATTTTACTTTTGCTGTGTTTATATGTAAATGGAACTTAAAAAATAACAATACGTTTCGTAATCATTAATACATCGATACAGATTTGAGAAAATGAGAAAAAGTTTTATTTGAAATGCGTTTTTACTTAAAAGTAATTAAGTAAAACTTTTTTCTAATTTACAGAACTTGTTTTAATACAACTAGAATTACACATTAAAGAAAGATCTTTACTGAAAACTTTAGACAACTTTTGTTCGTTTTCAATCAAATACAGAAAAAAAACTATTCCACATAAGGCAACCATTAGATATACATAAAAACTGTGCTAATTCAAATAAAAATTTAATCGTTACACCGAAAGTAGACATTAACTTCTTTAAATTTTATTTTATTTTAAACAGAACACCCCTTATTTTGTTTACATATTTTACTCAGTATACAGGGTTATTCACAGTATACGACACGGAATATTACAGCCAAACTATTTAATAGAATTGGGAAAATATATCTGAGATTGATAGAGACCTATAGGAGGAATATTTTAAAATTACTTTCAAAATATACAGGTGTCCCAAAATACACAAAACGTATCAAAGTTGTGTTTTTTCTTATAGAATGCCCTGTATATTAATACATTTTCAGTTTCTACGTTCAAAATAAAAATAGATTTTATAGAGGTTTGCCTTACTTAAACCTAAAAATTTTTGAGATATTTTGTATTTTATGAAAAAGCTGTCACAATTTTACCGATTCATATCTTAGCAACTAATACATTTTTCCAAACTAAATTTGCACTGGAGTCTATGAATTGATAGATTTTATGTAAAACTTGTAAAAAATCCACTATCATATGTAGGATCTGTACAAAATCAGATTAATTAATAACATGTTTTGAACCGCAATAACTTGCTTATTTTAAATAGAACACCTTCTATTTTATATTAACAACAAATGTAAAATGTAATTACCTATCAAACAATACTATAGTGTCCTATAGCTAAATGTTCAGGTTGTCATGAAAAATGCAAATTTTCACAGTGAAGACTGATTTGTAACAATTTTAATATTTATCAAGTAAGCTATACAACTTTGACAGGTGAATATTATGTATTTGTAAGAAGGAGAAGATATTCATTGTGTACATTTTATCAACTGTATTAAATTTTGAAAGAAATAAATATGTATAGAGTTTACAAGAATTTAATAACCGTACAAATTTACTTAACAATAATATCTCTTCTAATGAATTATCTGCTCCACGGATTAATTTCTAAGCTGTTTACAATATTGTAAAACATACTGGTAAAATGCAAAAAACATTTGTTTAAAAGGCTGTTCTATCACTCAGGATAATTTCAGATTTCTAGTAGGCGGTTCACTATTTTTATTTCTTGTTACATAAATAGCTATTTGTTGTTTTTTTCTGTTTCTAAAACTGTTTAAAATGCACGTCATGTACAAAAAGAAATTGACATCAACAATTCAACAATATATTATTTATCTATTAATATTAATCGGCTTCCAAGTCTGGCCTGTTGCCCTCAGAAAAATTCGCCCGCGAGTACATTCATTTCACAATTCTCAAAGAGTTTTCAGTATTTATCGTTTACTTAATGTTAATTTTTCTCATTGATTTTTAAGTAAAAATTTAAAAAAAGTAGGGTTGTCAGAAAATTATTATCTATGTCGCGCAGGAGTCGAAATTTGGGCTTATAAGGAAATCCATTTTTCTATTATTTTACATTTTAATTAAATTAAATACAACGAAGACGAAAATAAAAAAAAATAGCTCCTGCACGATATAAATAATAATGTTAGCTATATGTTTGTGCAAATTCAGGAATACATTTCTAAAAATAAGCGAGATAAATTTACATAAACTTTATAGCTCCCTGAGAGAACAGCCTTAAAATAAAGCGCCTATTTTTATCATGTCTGTCTCCGAAATTAAACGGGTACTTCCAGACGTCGTTGAAACTTGAAATTTGGCATGCCGATGGGTCTTTCTTTCAAACCAACGGAAAAAATCCGAAAACTGGAAATTTTCATACAGGGGTGGGGCGAAGGGGTCTTCGTCCGCCATAGGTTTAACATTATTCAGAGAATAATGGGATCAACCTACATGCACGCGGAGTCTAGCATAATTAAATTCATGCATTAAAATTTGCCCGTTAATTAACGGGTTCTTACAAATACATAATATTCACCTATCAAAGTTGTATAGCTTACTTGATAAATATTAAAATTGTTACAAATCACTCTTCATTATGAAAATTTGCATTTTCATGACAACCTAAACATTTAGATGTAGGACACTATAGTATTGTTTGATAGGTAATTACATTTTACATTTGTTGTTAATATAAAATACAGGGTGTTCTATTTAAATTAAGCAAGTTATTACGGTTCAAAACATGTCAATATTTAATCTTATTTTGTCCACATCATGTGTATGATAATGGATTTTTCACAAGTTCTACATAAAATCTGATCAATTGATAGACTTTAGTCTGAATTTAGTTTGGAGAAAGAGAATAGTTGCTGAGATATGAATCGGCAAAATTGTAACGACTTTTTATAAAATACAAAATATCTCAAAAACCTTTAGGTTTAAGTAAGGTAAACCTCTATAAAATTCTTTCTTATTTTGATCGTAAAAACTGAAAGTGTAATAATATACAAGACATTTCATAAGAAAAAACACGACTTTGATACGTTTTGTGTATTTTGGAACACCTGTATATTTCAAAAATAATTTTCATATATTCTTCCGATAGGTCTCTATTTATCACAGATATATTTTCCAATTTTATTGAATAGTTTGGCTGTAATATTTCGTGTCCGTATACCGTGAATAACCTTGTATAATTCCGTGAACGATGATAACATATTTCCCTATTCCAAGTCTAACCGTTTTTACGTTCTTCAATTTTTTCTAAATTTTTAGTCGCCTATAGACAATTTCTTAAAGTCGCCTATCTGAGGTTACATTATAATCAGAAACTTGAAATTTTAAGATGAGGTACTAAAATATTTGTATTTTTAATAAACAAGCACATTCAAATCGTTTGTTGTAAAGGGTGTTTCAAAATTATTTGTAAAAATAATATATTTTCAACTTATTTATTTTAAATAGAACACCTTGTATATTTTATGTTATTTTATTCAGAAAATTATTCTGCACGAATCAGTATTACCATTCTTTATAGTTATCTATTGTCAGTTTAGAGCAAATTGAAATTAAAAGTGTTAAACGTTTACATAATATTATTTTCATTTTATTTTATTTTATTTTACACCATAGTATGTGCGGATAGGTGACTGCAAAGTTTAAATATAAACTTATAGAAAAATTGTAGTTTTTAAGTTTTAACTAACAAGTATATAACGGGTGTCCCCTGTGTCATGAAGCAGCACAAGGAGGGTCAAATGAGGGATCATTATCTAAAGAAACAACCAAATTTTATTATGTTATGCTTGAAATTTTAAAAGTGTCTGTTGAGACGTATATCAACGGGTCTTTTTATGTTTAACGCAGTTAAGAATATATATTAAAAATTTGTCAACAGTATTTGTATTATAAGTAAAGAAAAGTATAGTTTTCTTTACAAATTAAAAAGTACGTTGACAGTGAAAAAAAAACGATATATCGAATTTTGGATAGTTGCATTTATATTTGAAACGCCAAAGTAAAGGATATGAAGCAACAAAATCTATCGCAGAATGATGTGTCAAGATTTTGACAGAAACACCTAACGATATCTTTATGCTAATTAAAGTAGCATTAATTTTCGGTCTGTATGGTGAATGTCGCAGTGAGAAGCTAAGAAAGTTAAATTTGGAGGATATCGAAGATATCGACTCCATTTTAGTTGTTACTCGGCATGATACTAAGACAAGGAAAACCCGTATTTTGTCAAAAAACTTGAAAAACCGTATATTCACCGTCATGATGGAAATAGCAAGAATTAATGAGATCGATTTGTACAGAAAATATGTAAACTTGCGTCCAAAGCATATCAACCACTCAAAATTCTTCATATATTATATGAACAGTAAATGTACAGTGCAACCTGTAGGAATCCACAAATTCTACAAGATACCGATGAAATTTGTTCAATATTTGGAACTATCCAACCCAGAGAGTTACACTAGACACTACCCGAATCGAACGTCAACTACTTTTCTTGCTGAGGGCGGTACGGGCATCAGAAGAGTCAAAACTTATGGTGAATAGCGATCAAACACGACCACATAAGGATACATAAAAGAAACCATTATTAACAAAATCACGACTTCGAAAATGATTTTTAGGAAACCGTCATCATCATACAGTGCATGCGAGGGTCGGAAGAAACAATCAGATTTTGTCCTATAACCTACATATGGCAAATCTTTATTGTCCGTATCAAATGGAAAAGAAAGCAAAGTTCAACAGGAAGTTTTATGGAAATCGTCGCTACCATTTAATGATTTACAATTACAACAATCTTCAAATATTACTTTCTGTGGCGTTAGTAATTGTATGTTTAATATTGATCTCAATAAATACTGATTCAAATTGTTTCTTTTGTTGCTATAAAGTAATGGTTGGTATTAAGAAATGTGATACTTTTCTTTATGGTTTGTAATAAAAAAATTTATACCATTTCTAATGGGTGCCCAAAAAAATCATTTTTAGGCGCTCATTTGAAAAAGAGACAATCTACGTCCTCATTTGCGGCCGTAAAGTAGCACTTTTTTGTACTCATCTGTCAAAAAAAAAGTAAAACGGCGGTTTCATTGAATCTCGATACCCATGCCTCATTGCAATAAAGTATAATTAATGTGACATAGTTTTTTATTTCTGTAAAGAATAATATCCGTAAGATTTGCGTCAATGCAATTCAAAAACGTATGTCGTTCTGTGTAATTTGTGGGCAAGCATCGCATGTAGTATAATTTTTATCAACAAAAAGTAGAATATAATTTAAAAAAAAACTGAATACAAATTCTTGACAATGTAAAATTGTTTTATTCTTTTAGCATTCGTACGTTACTTTTAGAGTGAGTGCAGTGTATACCGCTGCTGTAAAGGTTTTCTGATATGATGGCCTCGGCTAACGCCTCGGACATCAACAACCAGAGCGGCCGAAAAAAACCTACTTTACAGCCTTGATACACAAATAACTATTTATTAACTATAATGTAGACATACAACAATACCATCTACTGATATTGTGTGTAAAATAAATCAAGTACGTTTTATTCAAGGCTAACTGACAAATTTACACGACCCTCCAAATCACAAAAATGCAGATTCCAAAAAATTAATTGCGTCAACTCCAGAAAAGAACCTTGGTGAATAAAATCGGTTAGCGATTTAGCGTACATACATTTATATTTTTTAAATAAAATCTCCAATGGCGATTTTAAAAGTACCTCTTTTATTTTAGCGGGAGATACGTATAACATAATAATAACACAAGAGAAACAACATAGCCAAAAGGAATACTGGTACTAAAATGCTTTGGCAGAATTTGTATGCAATTTTGATAGTGACGTATCCTGAAAGTTCCAAAGTTGATTTCTATAACAACGTGGTTAGTTCTAATTATGATTTTTTATGTCTATCAGAAACTTCGTTACATAATAGCGTTAATGATACTAAATATCCTTCTATCAAGTTTTTCGGTCAGATAGAAGTGGTAAAAGAGATGGTGGGGTTTTATTCGCAGTTAAAAATGAGTACTTTGTTAAGTCTCTCTATATATTATTTCATTGTGCTATGAAAATTATTAGTGTAATAACCTTGGGTAGTCATTTTGTTACACTAGTATGTCTGTAAATTCCACCTCAAATATCAGTAGCCGAGTATACTCTGACCTTTCATTATCTTTCTGAATTTTTGCTTAATTATAATAACGTAGTGTTCAAAGTTTAGATCATACCAGTAACAACGGCGTAACTAACTTATTAAATTGCTTCTTACGTTTTCTTGATTTGGAACAATTCAATCATAAAGAATATTAGACCTAATTATTGCTGCACGTTTAAGTTTTAGTAGTTTTCTTAAACCTTGAAGTTAATACTTTGCCAAAATGAACCAATCCACTATTGCACACGGTTTCGTCACCACACTATACAGGTTTATACTAATCTTCTGGGGCACCATACATAACACTTACATCACAATACAATACTTGTATAATGTACAATACGAATAAACAAATAAATAAAATAATTAACTAAATAAATAAAATAATTAATACACCGGAAGTGGCTACCAACTTCGGAAAAAAAAAAGAAAGAGAAGAATAGGAGATAAAGATTGGAAGATGCGTTGCTAAAGAGAGATTAAAAAAAAAAAAGTTAAAATAAACAATTTTGTTATATCTTTTTTTTAAATAATGAAAAGCGTTAGAAAAAAATAAAAAAAACCATTTTTTAAAAAAAAGAGAATATTCAAACCTTTTGTTTTTAATATAGGTGCCAAATGAAAGAAATTAAGATTTTAAAGGAAAACTTAAATATAAAAAAAAACATATATCATTCCATTTAAAAAAAGAAAGCTGGCATTTAAACAAATACTTCAACGGGAAGCCCCTAACCTTCTAATGAACGGGCCAGCTGAATAATGCTTACGAAGCACTTAATAAGCGCTCCAAAAATACAGCTTTAAATATAAATATAAGAAGCCCCCCTTGGCCGAAAAAAAACGGGCTCCCCGCCCCCAATACTACGAGATATGATAATAAAATACTTTCTTCTCCCGCGGAAATAGTTAATAGTTTTTGCCTCGCAGTTTCAATATTTATTTAAAACTTTTTTAGCAAAAACTAAAGACCAGACTAATAAATTTAACTACATGAGTAATTCTACTATATTTGATAGTATGGTTTTGCGTCACATGAAATTACCCAAAGGCTCCTGTACTGCTGATATAGATCAACTTCCGTCTTTCCTCTTAAAAGATTGTAGCTCTGTATTATGCAAACCTCTTGCTTATACCTTCAATCTTATTTTTAAAGAAGGTTCGTTTCAAGATTGCTGGAAAGATGTTAGAATTACACTTTTTTAAAAAGCGGAGATAAGGAACTTATTGAAGAAAACTACAGACCGATATCTATCATCATCAATCTTTCAAAAATTTTAGAAAGAACTTTATCTGAACACATTTATATTCACATTTGGTTCAGGAAAGTCCACCGCCACTAACTTACAACATATTACGCAGACTATCTCAGATTCCCTTAATAAGAAATACCTACGAAATTGATGTAATTTATATAAATATGTCTAAGGCATTTGACACTATTCAACATAGCATTTTAATAAATAAAATGAATTCATATAACGTTACACCTAGCTTAGTTAGATAACAAAATAGTGTTTACATTAGAGTGTGAAAAGTAGGTTTTTTTGGCGCGACAGTTTTGTTCATTAGCTGGAGCGCCGTATAATCAGTTTACACACAAAATTTGTATAATATTTTTTGGCCGACGATTATCATCAAAAAGTAAAAAAGAACAAAATTATTTTTTGGCCTTGGTGTTCAACCATTTTGTCATACACCATCTAATATGAGTCAGTTCATTTGTTTAACTGACGTATAGTTGGCGCCATCAATGTCATTATCAATAAAAAATTAAATACGCCCTTATTCTGTAGATTATCGTGTCAAGTATGGTGTAAAATAAATTTTTTAAAATCAATTTATCGGATTTTATACTTAGTTTATTTTTAAAACGTTTCCAAATAGCAGATATATCAGCCACTACTTTACTGCATAGTAGCCGTACTTTTCGCATTGTGTGTAAAAATCAAGTTTCAAGACAAGTATGAACTACTGAAAAATGTGCTTTACAGTTCAGGAAGCCAAAAAGATTTTTAAGGCATGTACTTATATAAATTAAAGCATAATGTTTATCCTCACCGTGGATATCCTTATAATCTACTTCTTGCTTCAATATACAGGGTGTTCCAAAATCACTTCCCAAGCTTGTATTTCCGCTATTTTTTATTTTTTTAAATTTTCGTAATTGAGATTAAATTTTCTATAAGATAAGTAAATACAATTTTCTATTATAACATAATCACAAAAATAATAAGAATGTCGCACTTTTCGGAATTGGTACAATTCATATTTATCATGATAAACGGGACCCTCAAAAATTAGGAAAATCAGTTTGACAACTATCTTTACGCATTGTTTTTGTAGGCTGCTAGATAAAAATGACAACAATCAGTTATTTACATGGCAAACATACCTTCAACTATTAATCGAATTTTTCTAACAATAATTCTTATGTAGGACCCATATTTTTTTATATGGTTGTAAAGAGAATAAAAGGTACTATACGTAATATTAAAAAAAGTATATTATGCTATTTGAAAAAAAAGTTGAATATCGCTACCATTATATGAGTGCAAAATTTGAAAATTATATTTACTTATCTTATAGAGAATTTAATCTTATTTACAAAAATTAAAAAAAAAATAAAAAAATAAAAAATTTCAGAAATACAAGCCTGGGAAGTGATCTCTATATCTATTGCTGACCGGCATAAAACCATCTTTCTTAAACATTTACCCAAATTAATATAATTATGATTCGATAAATGACTCGGTTGATTTAGGAAATATTAACTTTCACGTACCATCAAAGGGAACCACAACATGCTTAACTTTCAGCTACCAGACTCCCAGGACTAATCATCACGACAATGCGCCAAACTATAAAATGTTTAAAGCTTACCACAATATTTAACAAGAAATACATTTATAATATTTGCCTATTCCTTTAATCCATTTAAACACGCCTTAAAACGGTAATAGCGTTATTATTTTACTGGTAATACTATTTTAAACTTTCAATTTGCATTGGTTACACTTATAGTTACATTATACGCATGTTTTTTTATTTTTATTAGTAGCTATTTCCATAATTTGTCTTTTTTGAACATATTGACGTGGAAATGTTATATTTTAAATAATAAAAATGGGTTTATTTGAATTGAAAATAGGTAAAATTCATAATGGGGAAAATTAAAATTGAAAAGTAAAATATGATTACAAAATTGATTTGGATTTCTAGAAATCGACCTAAATTTATTTAAGAAATTAATTAAAGGATTCGTGCAGATAGGATTTCATTCAGTTACAATAAAATGTTTGTATGCATATAAATTAAGATAAACTTAAAATAGGTAATTGTTTATAAATTGCATTTCCGTGTGACAAAATAATATCGGGACAGTACGTGATAATTTAAGCAAAGTAGTGTCTATACATAAAAGCACCGAAGAGATGTAATAAAACAAGTGTGTGACATAAACTTCTGCGAATAACAATGAGAAAATTATTCTGCATTATTTTTGAACAGTGCATATTGTGTAGGAAACGTGGGAGGTAAAAAACATTTTTTAAGTACAGATGTACTTGCA
Organism: Abscondita cerata; assembly: GCA_030710515.1. Taxonomy (NCBI): domain Eukaryota; kingdom Metazoa; phylum Arthropoda; class Insecta; order Coleoptera; family Lampyridae; genus Abscondita; species Abscondita cerata. The sequence continues at coordinate 51,801 of JALBCR010002676.1, read as the reverse complement.
AAAGAAGGGGAAAAGCTAATAGAAAATCGGGAAGAATGTAACCAGACTGTCGTGAAGAATAATAATAAAATTTAATAAAAGTCAACATGTGCAAGTAAAGTAGGTACTTGAAAATAAAAACGTGAACGATGGAGTGTACACAAAGTAGTTAACCAACTAAATTAATGTGCTGATTTAACATTCACAAAATTTCCCATGATTAACAAGGCTCCAACAATGAAATAGATCTAAGGTTAGTTTGTTAATATAAAATAAGAGACTGTGTGCATATCAAAACTATTTTGTTTATATCGTATTTGCATCCGAGCGCATTTTTAGATTTAGATTTGGATTGTGAATGTATAAATAATGTGTGTATTAAGTTTAATATTTAATTAAATAATCTGTTACTAAAACGAACCTTAGCTTTGAGATAGTCGAACAGAGTCTCTAGTTTCATTAAGCAATTTTATTTTTTTATATACCTGTAATTATGCCTAAACCACAGCAATATATTCATTTACTTTATTTATACTTAGATGATTCAAATTTAATTTCTTTTTATTTATCTTGTATCTGTTGAGTAATAAATTATTATTATTAAAAAAAGTTAACTAATTCATTAAAAACGTAATCACTAATAAATATGAAAATACCAACCACTATGAAAAATGTACTTGGAAAACTCAAAACTTTGAAATACATTTTGTTATAATAACAATACAAAAATTATAGCCTTTAGGGACTTTAACAAGTAATAAAATATTAGCCACATCAAGGAAAAACAGAGAATGGGATAAACAAAGATTTTAATTTAAAAAATGCGGCGAACCAATCTATAAACATAACAATATTAGTGAGTGACATGAAAACCATCACTTTTGATTCGTTTTTACGCTTCATTAACTTTAACAATACAATTAAAAACTAAATGGATTTTGCATCTTACCTCAATCGCTTCTATTTTAAATGTTAAACACACCTGAAAAGAAAAACAAGCATTAGAATTTGTATCGATTATGCAATTAAACATAATCATCTTCTAGTTTGTCGTAGCATGCATATAAACAAATTCAAACAAAATTGAAATTAAAAATAATACCTGCATTATGGAATGAAATTTTATTATGTAAACCTTTGGTAGATAAACACTATGTTGAAGATGCTTACATTGCTGCATAGAGGATGAAATGGTCTTTTCAAAAATGTAACTTTTGACCTACCTTGCCATTTAAAATTTTCAAGTTAATCCCTGTTGCGCCGCCACTGGTGGAGATAGAAAGAGTTGATTTATACCAAAAGATGGGAATTTAAAAATAAATATTGACCTTCCCGAGGAAAATTGCATTAAAATTAGGATAAAAATTTAATGAATTTTATTCCATACTTTACACTCACACTGTATATTGAAATTATTTATTAGTAAAGAATTCATTAATTAATGATTTTTTCTAATTTTTTATAAATGTTCTGCAAATACAAGGTAGACTAAAAAAATACTTACATCTCATTCTACATTAATGATAGTATTTTCAATGCGTTAAAATTATTTTGTTAATTTAATTAAATTGATTTTCATATTAACACTATAAATTGCATAACAGTGAAAACACAATACATACATCCAAACATGAGTGTACTTTATTTATTTACTGGAAAACGTAGGGTACTTGAGAGAAATTATTTTCATCAAAATTTAATTCCATTAAATATTAAATTATACGTACCTGAATGTTCTCAAATATAAAGAAATTCTATAAATATTTGAACATGTTGTCGTCAATTGGATGTTGAAGAATAATAAATCAATATTTCCTATTAAAATTGTAAATGTGATTTATTTATCTTTAAAAATTTAATTATAAATTTGTTTTTTCAATTTCCTAGATTGCCAAATTGTGTAATATTTATTTTGAAACTAATATTAAATTAATAACAAACTATTAACAAAATGTTGATTGATTGTCTCTAGCTGCGTTGCATCCATCATTTTACCTTGTGAATATTGATAACTTTAATAACTTAGAGTAAAGAAAATGACAATTTTTGTACGATATGTGAAATTGTGTTGAAAGTACTATGTTCAATTTTTTCATGTAATATTTTATGGCTGCTGTGCACAATAGTACATAAAATGTCAATCTATAACACATGTTGAGGGGAATATGTAACCTAAACGTACGTGACATGTTTGGTTATATGGAACAAAAGAAAATGGTGTTTGAAATTCATTTTTTATATGCTAATGTATTGCATCATCTGTCTCTGCATAAAAGATCTCACTTTTTTCTACTTTAAGCATTTCCTGATTTACGCTCAACCCAGCTGAAAGTATCGGATTCTAACTGATCAATAAAAATTAATTTATTGATTTCCTAAACTTGATATTATTATATGACTTACATTTAAATAAAGAGTTTCTTCAATTACTCGTAAAATAATGTATTCTGGGATACATTCGAAATTACTTAAGTATTTATACTGACTAATGGCATGTCTCTAGTTTCAGGTCTGCTAATGTTAAATTGTAAATGTGAAAACAGATGAATGTAAACAATAAACGTTACACAATACAGGTAAATGTTTTTACAAGTATAGAATAAACTCAGAATAATTTCATTTAGTAGTATTGAAAAGCATTACATATTTACTAACAAGTTCTAACGCTTTTTTTTTAATTTTGTAAGACGTAAGAACAGGGTAATCAACTAAGAATAGACGCCGGTATCTAGATAACCAATGGTCCTACAACTTGTACAACAAAATTTTATTAGTAAATAAGATAAGAAAAATTGCTGGAAATTATTTTTGAGTTTAAAAAACGGCCGCCAGGTGGAGCAATTCTCATAGTCAATGAGAAAACCGGATTTTTTTAAAGAAATATGCACCTTAAAAGATATCTCATTCTGATTATTAGAAAAATTGCAATTTATTTTGTTTGAGGTATTTTTCTTTCTCTTATGAAATGAACTAGTGGAGGAAAGTCAAACATTATTTTTTCCAATACCAATCACTCCCGTTTGACTCAACAAAATGAAACTCGTAAAGTCTCGTTGAAAAGGTCATCATCATTTGAATCAAACTTTGTTCAAATCACTCTTATCACATCAGCTAGGGGCGCTATGTGACGTTACGCACTATGGTGAAAATTTTAAATAGGATGCTATATTTTCATTTACATGGCAAACAACAAATTTCTATATTTTCTCTAGCCGGAGATATTAATAAAACAAATATCATCAGCTTGACGGCTATGTCGTATTTTTTAAACCCGTAATGAAAAGCTTTTAAAACATTACAATATTTTACTGAAAATTCCACTCACATTTTCTCGATCAATCACATTTATTTATTTGGCTATAATGAACCAATTTGTTGAATTCATAGGAAATTTTCACGCGTTAAAATTTCCACCAAAAATTGCCGAAATTGCAGAAAATTTTATACTAACTAGTTGTGTTACCTATAAAAATTTTGTTGTTGTTTTTGAAACATATGTTCGAAAAATTCCAACCATGCGAAAATCAAGTTGTCTATAAAAACTACATTGAGTGATTTTTATAAAGGTTATAATCTTCATTTTTTTAATGCCATCGTTACAAAATCTTCCTTGTAAGAATGCTAATAAATTGATACATGCCACCAACCTACAAATCTACGGATAATTTAGTCTAAATTTGTAAATTGACACCTTAATGAAGGTATCAACTTTGATCTTTTACGCACCTCGTGTTGACACTAGCATAGTTATTCGTTTCCTTGTAATTTTACTTTGCTTGGGGTTGGTAGTTATTTTGGTTTTTAGGATTATTTAATTTTTTTTCTCAACAGTAACTATTCGGTTATTTATATTTTGGACTGTTAGTCATATCACCTTGTAACAATAAATTTCTGCAACTGCAAAATGTATGTTCGTCTTTCCGATTATGAACTTTCTTCTTCCAAAAAGAACGTAAACAAAACGTCGTGTATGTGCTGTCAGGAATTTTAGGCATTAGTTACAATGGATAAATAAAAAGAATTGTTTCCATTAATATCGATCGCTGTCTTTGTTGCCCTTCATGCAAAGATAAGCAATTTCATTAACGGATGATTCGGTGATTTGTTGCAGGTATGAAAATTTTACACGTATTACATATTCTGAATTAAAATCTTATAGCTGCGTACAACAACAATTGTTTTTCTTTACGACTTAAACTTAAGAAGCTAGTACGAATCTACTGCGTAACTATGTCTAGTCTTCTGTGACTTATTTTGTTCTAAACACCCCATTAAGCTGTCAAGAAGGGTTATTATACTATATGCTGGAATTGGAGAAATTGAACGTCTTCGGGAGTTAGCTGATAATCTAACCTTCATTCGACTAGAAACCTTGTGCAACTACCTGATAGACGTCGACATAATTATTAATTCCACGCAAGTAACGTATTCCTTTAAAAACGTAACAACCAATCTCTAGAGCAAATCTAATTACTCTCACTGCTCGTTCTATAAACCTCGACCATTCACTTATCTGTTATAAATGTCTGTATATATTGAGTTAGACAGACTAGCGCTACTTAGTTAACTTATCAGTTATCGGATTCCCAACCAAGCATATACTGTCATGTTCGTATAACAAACTGTCAGCTCCTTTCGTTCTCTCCTAAAATGCAAATATCTTTGGCGTATTGGTGGACTTGCTACTTAGATGCAAGCTTAAAATGATTAACGTTTAGTTATAATTTTACTCGGATATATCTATAGAGCCTCATGTTAATGTATTTGTTAAGTTTAGTTCATAAGGATTATTGTTATAAAATGTTACAGCCTTCGTACTTGTAAATTTTGTTATTATTTGTGTGTAGATTTAACATACAAGAGAAAATGCTTGTTATAAATTTATGCATATTATTACTCCACATCTTATGAATGGCCGTCGTCCGTATGTAAATAAGATATCAAGAAAACCACTCCTCCAGTTTTATGAACCTTTGAACATGGCCTTTTTTTATAAATCCGCAGATCTGATTAAATTTTGGGCAATTTCTATGTAAAAGGGCCGTTAACCTATACAGATTTATAAAATTTTTAACATATTTATAAAAATATTTATTTTACACATTTTTGTTTCAAATAAAAGTTGTTTATAATTTATTTGTACACGCAATTTTATTTTCGGTTATCGTGGCGATGTGGAGATCTGCGGTAAAAGTTTGTTTTTTTACTGTTGAAAACGTTAGAATTTTTTTAAAAACAATTTTTTTATCATTTAATTACTTAAATACTTATTGCATTGTTTAATTTTATAAAATCGACATCACGCTAACAAGGGTGTTTTTACAAGATTTGTTTGCTTTATAATAATGCCCCTAAAGTAATTAGTAAGTAGTGGATTGAAAGTAATTTATTTATTAATTAACAACTTTGAAATCAAACAAAACAAAGTGGTACCTTGATGTCTTTGAATACTACAGGGTGTTTCATTGGGAAACGGACATACGTTAATTGCAGGTTGGGAACATCTAGGTGATTTTAAAATACCCCCACATAATTGATCTAGAGTTCTTTATAACTATGGGTTTAACTTTAAACAGTATGAATAGACATAATTAAACCTTACCTACTAATCTTAGTTCAGTTTTAAATATTTAAACCATTGAAACTCCGAGTTTACTTTAACCTAACTTTTTGTCAAAAAAAAAATAACTCATGAAAGAAATTACCCTAACCAGGTGTATTTTGAGTCTTATTGGATAATGGATGTTGATATAAATGAAGAAACAGAAGAAGAAATAATAATAATAATCCATTTATTGTTCAACAGAAAAAAAATTCCATTTAAAGAACAAAATTAAAAATATGTTTAAAATAATGATATGTAAGTATGGTGAAAATAAACGTAATTGCAACAAAAAAATTAAAATAAATACTTAAGTAATAATAATAATTAATAATAATAGTTATAATAAATATAACGATGTACTTGAATTGTACAAACATGGATGTCACAATTAACACAATAATCATTAAATAATCTACACATTAAATCAATCGGTGCTCTTAACAACAAATTAGATTTTGGCGTATTAATGTAAAATGTTAAGGGAGAACAAGACGAGAAAACAGGTACAACTAAATTCATTGACATTAACAAGCATGGACATCTAATCTTATTAGAAAGAATATTGTATAAGAATTTAATTGCACTACACATTCGTCTAGATTCAAGAGAGGAAGCTTTAAACCGATTCAAAAATGGTTTTAGGGATAGTTTCTAGGTGGATAAACTCCATCAAGCTTAAACACGACGTACTTAAGAAATTTCCTGTAAACGCTTTCAATATCAATGTCAACATGGGAAACCATATTAAATTGCAATACTCTAATTTAGATTGTACCAGAGAATTAAAAACTGAAGTTTTAAAAGATTTGCATGTACGAAATATAAAATCAAGCGATTTCGAAGCAGAGGTAACTGTTTCTCTAACATGGTTAGCAAAGCTAAGCCTAGAATCAAATATTACTCCCAAGTCTTTAACCAACTCAGTACGTTGTAGGCTGTTAGAATTGATAAAGTATCTAAAAATGACAGGATTGCGTTTTCTCGAAAATGAAATAATTTTACATTTTGTTATGTTGAGATGAAGGTAATTATTGATGCACCATTGTGAAACCAGAGTAAGTTGATTGTGCAAAAACTCACAGTCAGAACTAGTTAAAATAGAATTATATAATTTACGACCATCAGCAAAAAAAGTGCTTACAAGAAATAATATTGGACAAGTCATTAATAAATATATTAAATAACAGAGGCCCTAGATGCGAACCTTGTGGCACTCCCGATGTTGCTATATAGTTACATAATTAAAAACCATTAAAAGTAATAAATATAGCGGTTTGTTACTTAAATAAGAGACAAAGAAATATAGTAATGCATTACTAAAACCAAAATCCCTTAGTTTCTTGAGAACTATAGAATGCATTATAGAGTCAAAAGCCTTTCGAAAGGCCGAGTAAATTACATCAACTTGACCATGATTGTCTAAGACAGGAGTAGTAAACTGTAAAAAACATGCCAAATTAGTTAGTGTAGAACGATACTTCATGAAACCGTGTTGATATGGAGAAATAAAGTTAATAACGTACGGGAAGATTTCATTATATACGACTAGTTCAAATACTTCAAAAAAATTGCTTGAGACACTAATTGTTCTATAATTCAATACAGAACACGAGTCGCCCGACTTCAAAATGGGATATATACGCGCTCGGCTAACAACTCGTCGAAATAGCTAAATTAAAAATAAAGCATCATGACTTAACAAATGCATGTGCACAGTCTTTAATAAGGAAACGCAGAATTTGGTCATAACCAGATGTTGGTTTACATTTAAGTGATTTAATTGTCTTTAATACTGTTTCCTCTGATACTAATGGCATTGATATACACGGAAGAGTATTGAATTGTGCAGGGTGTCCTATTTTCGATGTAATTGGGGGGTTTTAGGTATTTTGTGAATTGATAGGGAAAACCGTAGTCGGGACCCTTGGCCCGATTTTTGAGACAAATTTAATGGCCTAAGAGTGTTTTACGTTTTATGCCGTTTTCTTTAAAGCTTCATAACTTTTTTGTTTGTAAATATTCTTTATTTTAACCAAAAAATTTTTTGTGCATTTTTTTATATGCAATTCAATGGTGTACTCAAATTTATTCTAGCTTAATTCGTTTTCTAGTTACAGACCAAACATGCATTTTTTAAATAGAAACCATAGTTGGCTATAATTTCATTGATTAGAGTTTTTCTTTAGCTTTTTGAAAATATATAGTTTCATATATTTATCTCGGCAAATAAGGAAATTATAAACGATTTTTGGTAAAACACCTCTTGATTAAAGCACTTATAAACTTTTGTTTACTGTGAGCAATTGTTGTTGAGTTTTGACACTTCCCGCAGTTGTTTCTTATAAATAAATGGCCAAAAAGTGATTAATTTCAGCAATTAATTATCATTTTAAGCAAAGCTTTGAAATATTAAATCTAATCACATCTATGTATGTTTCGGCCATTTATTTATAAGAAATAACTGCGTGAAGTGTCAAAAACTAGCAACGAATACGCGCAATAAACAAAAGTTCATATGTGACTTTGATCAAAAGGTATTTTTCCAAAAATCGTTTGTAATTTCCTTATTTGCCGAGATAAATGTATATAACCATATACTTTTAGAAAGCTAAAAAAAATCTTTAATCAATGAAGTCATAGCCAACTATAGTTTCTATTTAAAAAAATGCATGTTTGGTCTGTAATTCAAAAACGAATTAAACTAGAATAAATTCGAGTACGCGATTGAATTGCATATATAAACATAAACAAAAAATGTTTTGGTTAAGATAAAAAATATTTACAAACAAAAAAGTTATGAAGTTTTAAAGAAATCGGCATAAAACGCAAAACACTCTGTATCACCCAAACGAGTCGAGATATTGAAGTGTTGTTTAGGCCATTAAATTTGTCTTAAAAATCGGGCCCGACCACGGTTTTTCCCTATCAATTCGCGAAATACATGAAATCCCCCAATTACATCGAAAATAGGACACACTGTACAGAAATTTTAATGAAAGTGTACTATAAACAAATAAAAAATATTGTTTAAACGCATCAACAACTTCCCTAGGGTTTGAAAGCTCTCTATTATTGTATTTCATTTTACCAGGGATTCTAGAAGATTCTCTTTTGGACCTAACAAATGACCAAAAAACTTTAGAATCGGTTTTAATTGCCTCTTCAACATTAAGAATATAAGACTTATAAGAAAATTTGATATTTTATGGTTTTTCTTAAGCGTTTGAATTCATTTAGACAATGCACATCTTTAGATAATTTATACTTTTGAAAATACTTAGCTTTCAATCTAATGTTATTAATAATTTCAAAAGAAAACCATTTTGGAAAGTTCGTTTTCTAAGACGAATATGTGGTACAAAAATGTCACAAATGTTGACAAGATTTTTATAAAAAAAACCACAAAAAACCAATCAGTATGAAAAATAGCATCATATAGACATAACAGATGCGCTTTTTTAAAGTTATACGAATGTTGGTAAAAGTTAACAGAGAAAGTTTTGGAGTTGCCCTCTAAACGAGGAGTAACAATAAGTGCCGGATGGTGTTTATCCTCTATAATAATAGGTGTACAATCATGACATACACAACAACTAAAATTACTTAAAACTAAATCAGGGAGCCTATTGTTAGTGTTAGCTACAACATTATGTTGACTTAAGCTAAAAATAGAAATAAATTCATGAATTAATTGAAATTTAGTGTCGTTGGCGCTTGGGTCGCAAAAAGTAGGAACGTTAAAATCTCCTATAATTAGTATATGCTCTAAGCGATGACATAGTTCTTCAAACATTTCAAAAAAGTGACTTAAATCATGTATTGAAATACTTGGAGGAATATATACGATAAAAATATGTATTGTTACACCATTTAAATGACACTTACAGCCGATAATGTCGACACTTGGCACTGACACTTGAACCTCTAATGTATCAATCAAAGAAACAAAAATGGATTTTCGAACCGCCATCAACACAACACCACCCCATTGCTTTTTAGTAACAGTAAATTAACGATCACAACGAGTCAATAATATCACTAGTTAGAGCTGTCTCCACCAGACCAATAATATTAAATTCTTCTTCAGACACTAAGCTAAAACATCTGGATGTTTTAGAACGAAGACCTCTCACATTTTGAAAGTATACAACACTTAATGTAAGTTTTTTATTGCGATATTTCCGGAATGCCGTTTTTAAATTTAATATAGATGTTAAGCTCACATTTTGCTTTTCTCGCATTAAGTTCATCTCTAACTTTTTTAAAATATTTTGTTGACATGGAGTATTATCTGTAGATATATTGACTGCGTAGCTAAAATTTTGCAACTTTACTTTATTTATTAATATTATAAGAACATCATGAAGATGAAGCTGATGAAATAATGGACCAAAAATTCCTCAAAACCGGAAAAATTCATTTGATGTATATGATAAAAATCCTTTGAAAAGTATACAGGGTGTCCCACGGTGACGAGACATTAGATATATTTTACAGACTACTTCGACTTGATTTTTGAAAATTTGGCTTTAGGCGTTTTCGGGCATGTTCTTTTTAACTAAAATATTGGCGTCTACCTAACGCTTCCGGTTATACCGGAAGTTGACATCATCTTTCTTATTTGAAATGGAACACCCTGTATATTATTGCAATTTTGAATTTTTAGTTAATTTTTAGATAAACTTTCATTAAAGTTTTTTATTTTTAAAGTTAATCGTTTTTGAGATATTTAATTTTTTCCAAAAAAAAATTAAAAAACACTTCCTAATTTAAAGAGATGTGTATGTTACAATAATAAAGTTAAAGAAATAAAATTTATAGGAGACACAATTGAAACTCTAAGCTTCCCTTCCATGATTTCATAATTACTTAATTTCATACAGGGTGGTAAAAATGTAGTGCCGAATTTAATCAAGTTCAAACCATCATAATTTATTTATTTTAGCGGAACACTCTGTATATTATTGCACAACTCAATGAATAATTTTGTTTTCTTTCGAATGTTATAATGGTACTGTTAGGTAAAATGTGTGTCTTGCGACATCTCGTGTAAACATTGACACGTATGAATAGTATAAACTAAGAAAAATGGCAACAGTATTTACTGTTATTCGCATAATTTCTTGCGAGGATGGCTGTGAAATTTTAGTGGAACAAGCACGTAATCTGTCACCAGTTTATTGTTGTCAATTTAACACACTCGTACAGTGAAGACTTATTTGAGTTTTATTTATTGCTAAATAATGGAAAATAATGAATAACAGTAAATACCTTGAAAACCAGAGAAGATAGGTATAGGGAACTATTATACCATTCAAAAGAGAATAAAATTGTTCATTGAGTTGTGCAATAATATACAGGGTGTTCCATTAAAATAAATAAATTATCATGGTTTGAACTTGAATAAATTCGGCACTACATTTCTACCACCCTGTATGAAATTAAGTAATTATGAAATCATGGGAGGAAAGCTTAGAGTTTCAGTTGTGTTTCTTATAAATTTTATATCTCTTTAACTTTATTATTGTAACATACAGATCTCTTTAAATTAGGTAGTGTTTTTTAAACTTTTTGTGAAAAAAATTAAATATCTCAAAACTGTTAACTTTAAAAATAGGAAACCATAATAAAAGTTTATCTAAAAATTAACGTATAATCCAAAATTGCAATAATATGCAGGGTGTTCCATTTAAAATAACGAAAATGATGTCAACTTTTGGTACAACCGGAAGCGTTAGATAGACGCCATTATTTTAGTTAAAAAGAAAATGCCCGAAAACGCCTAAAGCCAAATTTTCAAAATTCAAATCGAAGTAGTCTGTGAAATATGTCTAATGTCTCGTTACCGTGGGACACTTTGTATACAGAATGAAAAAAAATACAGCTTGCGTTAGTATTAATTTAATAGAGAAGAAACTTGTTTAACACCGTAAGAGCAAAGGTTTTAGCAAAAAGCCTTGGTTTTAGATGCTAGATGCTAGAAATGTAGGTAAAACAAACTTGACGAGATTTATTTTATTATGAAAATATTATACGATACAAGTACATTTGGAATTAATTATCTTCATGATTGCACCACTTTTTGTTTAAAATTCTCCTTCTTATGTTGATGCAGTTTGTGATCTTGTTGAATTTTGTTATTAATTCTTTATTTGTTCGTCGTAAACATTTCTTTTCCATAAGCGGAAATTACCAACAGAAAACAAAATTTAAAATGTTATACTGTTTTGTCGACATTGTTCCTATTGCCACAATTTTTAGTTTTAGTGGTAGAGTCTGAACAAACCCCTTCAACAAACTCTTATTAAAAAAAACTTATGTGGACAATATTTTCTTACATTTACACAATCTCCTAAAACAAAGACATTTTCTACAGACAAAAGGTTCTTCCGTATCTCATATATTTGCTCAGGGACAGACAATGCCTGTTTATTTGAGCAAATGAAACCATTTTGTCTTTTTTTCTGAATCAGAATCTAATATGTTTTTGTCGATAACAAAATCCGATTCAATATACCTAACCAATATCTGAAGTTGATTTACTAGAACGCCCACCACCTGTCTGTACCCTACATTTCTTGTGGTTTACAATGTTATTTTTGATGCCATTTTTAGTCTCTTCTACTGCTCCTTAATCTCCTTTCAGTACGGTTATATTCTACATGTTCGGTAATTGATTCTTTTTTTGGTTTTTGTTTAGTCTATTTTACTAGTTGGAAAGACAAAATGGGTTCATTTCATTTTTCATATTAATGTAATTATTAATTACCTTCTACCCTCATATTTCTCCCGATATTTAATTAGCAGAATTGAACTTATATGAAGTATTTCAAAAACCTGCTTCAAATTACACATGTAAAGAGATAGACAAGTATTGAAAAATGTATAAATATGTGGAAAGAAGCGTTGCATATTATAACTTCAAAAATATTGGCATACATGATTCTCATATACAAAAGAAAATTAAGAAATTGAGTTAGATTTATTAAATCCTTCAAAATTTTTAGTTATAGACAATTATCCTTATGATTGGTAATTAAACTTCTTGAAGGAGGAGCATCAAAAAACTATTCAGTTGCTTATGTCGGCAACAATCTAGAAATAAATTAGTAGTACTTCTACAAATACTACATTAATTAGCTACTTATATATTTAAGTTTTATTACAAAATGTAATGTTAAGCTCTATTTTATTTTGATAAGTACGTTAGAATAAACGGGAAATTTAAAAATTCCCAAACCTGTCAAAGTGAAGTATGACTGAACAAAATTTCCCAGAGGTGTAATTGCGAGGCATGCATTAACGGCATATAATGTACACGATCTAGTGTCGCTTTAACATTTATCCCCACGATAGATAGTGCCAAACTTGCTTTATTAATTCAATTTTATGAACTTGTTCGTATCTGGCATAACGTTTAGAAATTAATGTTCTTACATCTACTTACAAAATTTAATTGCTAATTTTAATCATAATTTAATAATTGTAAAACGTTTTCATTCACCGCTCTGGTTCATGTAATGACATAGAATAAAGTTCGGTGTAATTAAATTAGAGTTATCAAATTTGTTTTTGCTAAAGATATTACCCAAAGCACACACTAATAAAATTAATAATCTGTAGAAAATATGGTTCCGCAGGTAAAGTACATTCTTAATATCAAATTAGTGTATTTTGCTGTATTGAATTATTTCCAAAAGGAGTTGATATGGAAGGTTCGCGGAGCTGCTAATGTAAGTACATTTATCTGCGCTGCAGTAACCACTAACACTGAAATTCTTTGGAGAGTAGTTTTATGTTCTGTAGTAATGCATTTTCTTCAATCATAAGCTTTATAAAATCTACATTTTCCCGTTTGTTCATATATTATATATTTTCATTTTAAAGTAACCGCACTGTGTAATAGTACATACAGTGTACTACATATGTCGTTTGTACAATTTTAATTATCCCACAGTTCATTTCTTAAAAAAAAAACATGATTAACTACAACGTGTTCTTTAAAATCTCAAGACTGACTTTAGCATTTATTAATACGCGTTGTTAATCCATCAACTAAATACAAATTAACAACTCAAAGCTCATATGCTGCGTGATTACAATTTTATTTTATTTTAGCTTTTGCATTTCAGTTCAGCCGAAATTATGACATTATTTGCGGAAGTTTTAGTAAAATATGTAAACGTCAGATTGTAAAATCAACTCACAAGTTCTAGAAATGTTTACTGACATCAGAAACGACATTAGAAAAGATTTTGAATAATTAAAGCACTGCAAACTACGAACTTTCTGCAATACTTTAACCATTCAGTAAGACTAAAATTATTAAAACAAAGAAATGACTGCTTTTATAAGTCGTTCAATCAGATTTTAGAGCAAAAAAATTGTAGTGTAGTCAATTTAAACTAAAAACAGTTCTTACGTTTAATGCCAAAAAATTTTTTTTGGTGCTTGTTTTACAATATTTATTTGAAGGTAAATACTGATTATAATTAATGTATAATGAATATATTGAGACAAATAAATAAAATGTATTTAACTACGTAAGTACGGTAATGGATGGTAACTAAACTTTAATAAAACTTTAGAAGATGATTTGAATTAATTTAACTATATGGACATTCTCGCTAAAGATCTCCAGAAAATGCTACAGCGCGAGGAAGTTATGCCTTTCACAAAATAGCATATAAAAAGGTTTTTTTACTGTCATGGAGAACAAGCAAGTTCTGGTCAAACATATAGACTGGTATGACCATAGAACATGAATTGATGAAAAACTTGATGACCGCAGGAAGATTGCCTCATAGACGTGGATTGATATACAGCGTTCTTGCACGATGAGTTTGTGGAATATGAACAGAGTTGATGGCTTTTGTGACGTCCCATCAGGATTCTCAGAAAAACATAAGGACATGAGAAAATCTTCCCAAGTTCGAAATAAAACTGACTTCAATAAGGTGTTAAGCGGGATTTAAGCCCAACAAGCTTTCGACGTCCCAACTCTTTGTACTCCCGACTGCAAGTGTAATTGTTGAAGATTCCGTAAATTATGATGAAGCTTTTACCCTTGGTCTTCAAGCCATAAAATCAATTCAAGGTTAACGTTTCCAAGATATTTACTTGAAACAAACGAACAAGGTTAGAATTTTTGTTGGTGCGATCACAATCAAGGAAACTTTCAAGCAAAAAGCAAAAAAGAAGTCCGCGTTGATTAAGGTGCTAGAAGAAATAACGCGGTGCAAGAACATATTTCAAACCAACGTAGAATCAACAGTAGATGGCGACTCGTATGGGTGCGTCTCTAAATCAAAGAGAAAGGACATTCCAAGAGGGACATAAAAGTAGAGGTTGACACCCCAAGGAGTATTTTTAGGTAACATTACAAACAAAATTTTTATTCAGGTTCCCGGTGACGAATACAGTAGTAGTAAAGAATGCTGTGCATGCTGCTAACAACAATGCAAATAAGAGAGGACACTATGTACCATTCGACCTCGTTATGCTACCACCAACATCTAGAGCCAGAATGCCTCCTTTAAATAAACATAATTCTTTCAGTCAAATTCCAAGTAAAATTTTAATTTCAATAGTATTCTTTCATTTAAACTAAAAGCGACCAAAACCGGAATATTTTTATAAAAAGTATACTCAAAAAACAAAATTCTCAAAATGGCGGTTTTTCTAATTTGAGTGGACTACTTGAAAACATGCCAACACATTTCAATTAACACAAGGGTTTATGAAACCATTCTGACAAATCGACACTCGTAGAAATAGGAATTGTAAAATAAAGCCCCTAAAAAATAAATTACACTTTTAAAATCTACAAAAACAAATTTAGAATTTCGCAATTAACGATGAACCTCTGGTAATGCAAATATTGCAACTTTGATGATTTACATAATTTTGTGACATAAAGTGTACCAATGGTAGATGCTGCGTACTTTAACTTCAAAATGTGTCAAGTTATATATCTCAAAATATTGATATGAAGTTTGTTTATATTAATGTTATACCATATTTACGGTTACAGAATGACATACATTTAAAAATAATGTATAAATACTTCGTTAAAAATGCCATTTTATGCTGCCTTGATCAAAAACGTCAGTTTTCGTTCGTCGTACTCCTAAATCCGTAGTGATGCAAAACAACACTGCAGTGTTGTAAACTAAATACAATAAAACCTCTAAATAGCGGTCACTAAAATTTGCTGCAAAACTTATCGGTATATGGAGGTGGACCTTATTGGGAGGAAAAAATATATATTTTTATGCGTTGTTTATTAAAATCTTCTAAGTATGGAACATAATACGGTTCGCTATCATGGTACTATATATCTGCATTAAAAAATAACTATAAATGTGCTGATGCAATATTAAATAAGTAGACGATATAATAATAGAAGAGTTATACACAATACATACATTTACATAATATGTACCTATTTTCTAATTGCTCGTTATACGTATTACAATAATTAATTACATACATATACATACCATTAAATTACATTTTTGTGAAATATTTTTGTATTGAGGTTTGTTTTACATTTTTAAGTTTAGTTTGTAAAACAGAAGATTCTCATTTTGATAAAATTTGAAGTACTTTTACCGCTAGCTCACTCTTATCATTAGAAAATAGAAAACTTTGCACTTTTCTTAGTTTTTCACACGCTTCACGCATATCTTTAATGTTTGACGTAAAAACTTCGGATTCTTCTGCACCATTTAGTTGTTCGAATCACAGCCTTCACTATAGCCTAATTCACTGATTATACCTTGAATACTTAAATTGGGGCTTTCGGTAAAAATATCACAATCAATAGATGCATAATTTTTAAGGCTTTCACGTTGATTACCTTCTAGTAATACAGGAAAAAACTGAGTTAGTGGAATTTTGTCTTCTTCATCGAAATCTTCTTGCAGGACTTTTCCGAAAATTCTGGTTTCGCAAAACATTTAGCAATTATTGTAATAGGCGAAACGTTTCTCCAGGGTACTGATATCCAAACTAAAGCGCTGGTTAAATTGATCCTTTTTTTCGCATCTTCAAAAGAACGTTTGGTATTTGTAAATGTTAGCAGCTTTTTGATTAAAAACTTCCTGTATGCTATCTTAAAGTTTTGGATAATTCCTAGATCTAGTGACTGGCAATGGGATGTGGTGATTGAAGATAGAAAAACAATGTTTACATTTTCAAGAGTCACTTTGGGATGAGACGTGGCATTATCCAGAAATAATAAGACTTTTCTTTTTTTTCATTTTTTTTATCAAATTTTTTAGCCAGAAAGACATAACCTCTACAGTCATCTAAGTTTTTTTATTAGATACCCATTATAAAGACAATTTGTTGATATGAAAGTTTTCAAAGTATCTTGGGTGTTTACTTTTTCCAATGATTAATGGATTTTTCTTATCACCTTCCATATTTGTACAAAATAAAATTGTCAATCTTTGTTGTTTTTGCAGTTTTTTTTCCACTACATTTATCGTTTTTTAAAGAGAACGTTTTGTTTGGCATTGCAAGGTAGAAAAATCCGGTCTCGTCAGCATTGTACACATTTTTGGGTGAATACTCCTTCAATATTACTTACAGCTTTGCTTTCCAAGCTTTAACAGTGTTCAGGTTAATATCAGCTGATTTCCCACAAATTTGCTCTGTACTGGAACTTTCTTTAAATAGTTTTTTTAATCACATTTGTTTTTTTAAAATATTGTTAACTTGTATTGTTCCAACACTAAATTTTTCAGCCAACTTTCAAGCACTGGTATTGAACTTTTCACTTTCTACAATTACATCAATTTTCTCTTTAAGAGACAAACGTTTTCTTTTTAGCGACATTGTAATTTTTCTGTACGTCAATATGTAACAGCACAGTTGAACATACTAACTCAAACTATGTACGCAAAATACGATTTTTGGGGTGAACTTAATGAGCCTTTTTATTGAACTTTCTCTGTAATGACTGTCTATTGTAAATCGAACGAATTTTTTAAGTCCGTTCTTAAATACCGGTAATTACTTAAGCCTCAAACAATGAAACAATTAAATATTATGCACAACTTGAACGCTAAGCTGTTGTCTGCTAATGACTTTACTTAAGAATGATCGGAAATGGGAGGTAGAATTACATGTATTTTTCCAAGAAAGTTTACAAAAATATATTTCCCCGTCGCCGTTATCGAGAGATGACCGCTATTAGGAGGGTCATTAGTATTCATATTTCCGTATAATTGGTTTTTGACTTAGAAAACTTTGCCGGTTTTAGAGGTGGCCGCTTTTAAAAGGTGGCCAAAAATAGAGGTTTTACTATACTAGTATTCTAGGTATCATATTGATAATCTGTAATAGAAGAAGTATGTAAGTGTGTAAAGTTTTTAAAATTTAATTAAAAAGCAAAAAAGCTAGTTATGGTTCATATATAGAGTGATTTATAATTAATAGTTGGTAGTTTCGCTACAGGTTTGACACATTGATTGTAATATTTTAACATAAACCTAATTATTCTTTATACATGTTTTGTAATCACCATTTGACAAGTTATGTTCATAGCAACTTGTGAAAGCTTCTTTCGCACACTTTTCAAAATAATTTAGAGTATTTTAATTTATGTACGTATGTATCAAAATCTAATATTTATTTATTTTTTTTTAGATCTGAGGCAGTAGTAACAAAATATTTCTAGTTGTATAATTCGCATTTGATTTTTAGATTTGTTAATAAATAAATGTAAAAGAAGAACTCAATCACACCCGACCTGCGGCCTTGCAGAAGGTAAGTTACTGTATATTTCTTTTTTTAAATTGTTTTTACAATTTAGTTTAATTTTATTACATGTAATAGTATATATTTAACACCATATTTGTACATTAACATTGAATTAAAACCATTTCAATAAAATATCTAAAAGACGAATGTTTGAACCTCAAAATTAAAAACAGTTACACAGCTCGTCATAATTTTTAAAATAAAAATTGTCTTCCTTTCTTCGCTTGTATAAATTAAAATAGTAAAAATAATATTTTTTCTATAAAAATTATTTCATACACATTTAGAATCATGTTCCTCAAGCAATGTTATGGCATAAACAAAAATAGAAATGCAATGCAATTATGTATGGAATACTTATATTGTGGTAAGATAATTGAAAGGCAATGATAATATTCTATTTCATAATTCATTTAAAACGACATCGACAAATAATAATAAATGCCTTCTTAAACAACTTCAAAAGTTAAACACAAATAGAAAACGATGTTTATTTATGTACTAAGTAAATTTTGAATGTGTACTTAAGTAAGGGAACTAAATTTAGTATTGTAGCTGCAACAGCAAGACAACAATGGAATATTTATTCTTTGATAAAGTTTAAAGCACAACATAATTCGTTCGTAGTTCTGGTAAGACTTAGTTTTCTTATTCTATTTACAATTCAGAAACTCTTTTGATATTCTATAAACGCTAACTTATTAATCTCTTTATATTTCATTCTACATTTGTTCGTAACAAGTACACAGTTTCTAAGCATTGTTGAGGTTTAGGTGATACAAAACTTCTTAACCTTGATCCACGAAAACTGTAGTTAAGAGTTTTGTATGTAACATCTACATTTACTGTTGTTACCAAGAGTGTACACTTTGAACATACTTAAAACTTTATTCAAACTTTAAAAGTTTCGTTAGTTCTCTCTGTAAACTTTATTCAGTTTATAACTAGAAAAGCTTCACCAAAACTGAAAAAAACACTATTTATATTATGGACGGAAATGTTTCGCAGAAAAATAAAAACTAAAATATTTCATGGTTATTGCTTATTTTATAGACGATCCTTCTAAATATGTAGTTTATAAAAACTTTATACCAAAAACTTAAATGTTTTTATTGAACCTAGTAGTAATGCAAATGTTTTGTTTAACTAAATGAATAACTTTATTTACATTTACATAAATAGTAAATTATGTAAATGAATATATAAAGAATTTTTATTGAAAATTAGTGTAGCGTGTTTCATTTGATTTTGTTAAATTCAAGACAAACTGTTTAATGTAGCTCTAATTGTAAAGTCATACACAATGCATTATCTAATTTAGTTTAAAGTTATAAAATAATTAAATTTGTTGTTTTTAATTTGATATCTTTTTGTCAGCAAGTCAGTGCCCTTTGTTTAGAAGTGAATCTTTATCCGAATTTACGACTAAGATTTTAAATAATATGACTCCTTTGAGAGTGATTGAGCTAATTGTCAAATGAAAACCTTAAATTATTATAAATAATCTTGTTTAGAGTCAAAATACCTATGTAAAATCTATTTTTACAAATACGATATTTTCAAAATACGATCATTAACTTGAACGGGGCGTAGTTAATATCATGTTTATTCAATTACCGTAACAAATAACAAACATTCGAAAATAAAGAAATTATGAATTTTTTAAATTGTATGTACAATTTGATAAAAAATGTAAACAACTACCATTATCAGAAAGTTTGTTCAATTATCATAAGCTGGTCATTGCGTCATAAACATTGAACAATGAAATAGTCTAATTTCTATTATTTTCTCTTTTTAAGAAATATAAGTAATAACTTATAATTCAATTCGCACTACCCTTGTAGTATTACATACTAATTTCAGGATTTGTCCTAAAATGACGTGCTTCTCAATAATTATTGAGACGGTACTATACAGCAGCCAACAATAAAGTTTAAAACAATTTGACTAACTGTTTTGTTTGTGTTTTTATGTATAAAATTGGTAATAATGTTGACAACATTGCCTCTAAGTTTTCAGCCCTATCTTCATCATAGTGAGAAAGCCCACGCTTGTTGGGCGAAACGTAGTCGAAATTTAACTTTGGACGTTGTTTTATTCTCTTACCTCCATCTAAAGGAGTTTTTCTAAGAAACACACTTGTTGAAGGATCAAAAAAAAATTATTTCAAAAAGTAATACACAAAGATGATAACCACATACAGGGTCCAAGCTGTTATAATTGACAAATAACATTAGGTGAAATACCTATACCAATAAATAATTGTTGTATGCACTATGTACCAATGATATCAATAGAAAGATAAAAAGGTCTTATTCAAATAGTTTTGTTTGTTTAGGTCACATATGTTTTATATGTAACCTAAGCAATTACTGTTACCGACATAAGTTACAGTTAAATTAGATACTAAAATAAATCAAATTATTAAACTCCTACATACATTTTTCTACAAAAACATTTAAAAAAAAATCTTAACAAAGAACAGTATTCTGAATAAAACGGATAGAAATGACTGCCACATTTAACAGCTATTCTTAGCGCAATAACCCTCGACATGTCTTTCTATACGATACTTTAAAAGTAGCAGCAGTAGAAAAGTACAGACCCTTAAAGCCTTTTTGTATTTTGTTATATTCTTTATACCGTGTCTTTGTGACAATGAAAATAAATCAATTTTAATATGACATATGAGACTACATCACAAAAAAGTGTCTGCATAAAAATATTATTTGTTTAACGATGTGTCTAAAGAATAACATTAAAAATATTGCAATTAAACAAAGCAATATTTTAACTATTATATGCAATATCTCCCTGTTTCTAAGATCCACTTCAAATATAATTAATCACTGTTGTAGTTAGAAACATAAGTAGGAATATTTTCATACGAAAATTGGTTTTGCTATGTTTGTCAACAAAATCTACTTTTCTACACTACATATTAATAAATGAAATACGAATAAATACAGCAAAGGCATCTCTCTAATAAAGAAAGTATTATTTATTAAGTTTGTCAGTTCAACATATAGAAAGTTGCACTTCTTCTTATTTACATTTCAAACGAAGTTGTTTCCGTTTTTGCTTTTCGTATAAATCATACAGAAAACTGTACACAGTTATTTATTGCGTGGCGAATTGTTAAAAGAGAATTTAATAAATTATTAATCGCTTAAGGAAGTTTGTATTTTATACATAAAGGATAAATCTTCTGGTAAACACTTTTCAGTTTATGTTGTCTTGCAAACAGTAATTAATTATGAAACTTTACATTATACTTGTTTTTTGATTAATTTTAAACAATAAAAAATAAAATAGTTTTATTTGGTTTAATCGTTACGTAATAAATACTGTATAGACAGGTGATTCTGACGAGAAAAGTATTTTTTTATTCCATCTCATACATATAAATATGTAATTTTTTAATTAATTAAATTTTTAGAAAAAAGTTATGAGAACAAAATACTACAGGCCTTTGGCGTTGTAACATTCATCAAATAAAGTCAATTTTTTAATTTCTCCATGGATTTGCTTCTTTAATAGAGCCCTACAGTTTACAACGTAATGTTGTCTGTAGGACAAATATTCGGTTAAAATAAAACTTTAAGTAAACTGTTACAATAAACTTCTGCGTTCTGGTTTGGTCATTAAGAGTCAATTGATGAAGGACAACAAATTAACCTTTCTTATTGTTGTATACATTTTGCCAAAACAAAGCTTTTGAATACGGTTTTAAATAAGTAGACTAAGAAACTTACTGTTACATTCACAAAGAAACGTATTTACTTTATTTTAAAACAGTTGGATTTGCAAATCACGACAAGCTAAAAATCTGTTCGAACAATAAAAACGGGGAAATTTAAAACCTTAGTTTGCAGCACCTACGTATGAAAACGTTATTGAAACTAATAGCTCTGTTTTCGTACACTTTTTCTTCATGCCCTACATTATATTTAACAAAATGCTTCATAAATCAATTCCACTCAATATTTTAGTAATAGAAGCTACACGACATAAAACAAAGATGATATTAAAATGATCAATTACCCAATTTATCGAATTAATTGGCGGAAGTGATTAGGCTCTTGTTTCACATTGAACTGAATTTATCAAAGTTTTAAACTGGTAACCGAACAATACCCTTTATTAAGTGCGCTTCACCATTAAAAAACTTAAAACCAATGAAATGGTTTTCAACTTAAAACTATGATTATTAATTCGATACTTATAATATTCTGCAAAGGCAATAAAATTTCATAAAATAACTTATTTTTAAATAATTTTTATTTTGGGTTGCAATTATTCTCAAAATATCTACAATCATTATTTGAATTAGAACTGTTCACGACAAAATAGCTTTGACAAAATAGCCCTTGCGAAAATAATTTTGACAAATCACTAACATACGAATAAGTACATAATGTACACTGCCTAAACAAAGTAATTGGACAGTTTATAAGCTTTCCTGTAAAATAGGCAACCAAATTGACAAATTGTAAACGCAACATAAATATTGCAACATTGCTTGTTTGAACGAAACATGATCAACGTACTGCTTCAAGGGATTCTGGTATTACCGACTATTGTTCATAAACAGTGCCAGAAAACAGATAATTTGCTAATATTGAGCTATTTTAATAATAAATGATTTGAGGATCATTTTGAATTGAGAAAGTCTAAATTTTGAATTTTTTTTATTTATGTTTTTTCTTAAGATATTTATATTTATCAATAAAATTAAGATTTTTCTTAGAGAATAGCCCTAAACAGTTACGATTAGATTTTACGATATTTAAAAAAATTAGAATTTCAAAAACTTACTTTTTAGAACAATTTAGACAGCCTTTACCGTAGTAAGATGGATAAGAATATTTTACAGAAGATCAAGATCAGAGATATGATCAAGATTTAATTAAGTTGATGCACAGGTTTGAGAAGGACGAACTTAAAATACTCAATTTAGACAGCCAAATTTATTTCCTAAAAAAATGTAAGGTAAACAATGTTATTCCAGCACATATCCAGCAATTTTTTAAATGCACGTATCCTCATACAAGCTAATAACACTCCGTTTAGTTCTAAATTGGATAGATTCATTTCTAAATTTTAAAATAGTTTATTAAAATTATAATTAGAGATCTCATATTGCCGATTTGATAACCTGAAAAATATCGTTACGACTAATTATCACACAATTAATAACTTAATAACTTGATATCAACGATGCACAAATTTTTCATAGATGTGTAAAAAATAAAATTAAAAATAGATTCCAAATAAATAAAAATCATTAACCTGATTTCAAAACAACAACCGATTGTTGATATCACTGTAAAGAATTGTGTGTATAACCTCACTAATGTTGAACTACCTAAATACGTTACACAGTGTCTTGCACCAAACCCAAAATTCATGTTGAAATACAATAAGAATAATTTCCCTCTTGTTACCTTAATTAAAGATGTAGAAAATATTATAAATTTGCATTCTAACGATCAAGATCTTATACGGGGCAGAGTAGTTAATACTTTGTACATGTTATTAACAATGATTAATAATTTATTTTTAATTTAATTTAATGTGAATAAAGAATTATTAGTTTGTAAGTTAGATAAAGGTACTGCCACAAAAGTTATTAATAAAGTTGAATATAATAAAAAATACTACTTCTAGCAAAAGTTAAAATGTTTATGTTAAAGTAAACAAAAATGCTACTACAAAGTACCAACTTAAAAATAACCAAAGTAAAGATTTGTACGATAAAATGTTGAACTTGTTAATTGTACTTTTACCTTCTCTCTTTATTAGTTATCGACAAAATATACAGTAAGAGTACTTTTGCAATAATAAAACTACAAAGTACGAATGGACGTTATATTTTCATTTTAATAATTTATATTGAAGTAAATAAACATTATTAATTGCATTTATATATAAAAAGACAAATTTATTTAAATCAAAAAATTAATCATTATGCTCTAGTCTAATTACAGTTTTTCTAATTTTTCGCTTTAAAGATCACTATTTAGAAAATTCTACAAAGAAAACACCATCGTATTCTACACACATTTCTGCATAAGAAAAAGCAAAATTTAGAAGCCTAACCCCTCATTTTAAAATAATAATTAATTATTTATATCGCAAAGCGCCGTAGCTTATTTACTGTTTTTCTAATTTTTCACTTCAAAGATCACTTTTTGAGAACCTTTTTTACCGTCGTGTTCTACATACATTTCTGCATAAGAAAAACATAATTTTGCTTATGCAGAAATGTATATAACCTCGATGGTAATGAAAAAGTTTTCTAAAAGTGATAATTAATATAACCTAATAAAATCTCGAGTATTACGAAAACCTCTAATATATAGCTTTGGAGAATTTTTTTACGTAATTACAATCTGTACTAACTAATTAATATAAAAATTCCACTGCCACTTATTAAAGATATTCTTGAAAATCATCCATAAAAGGATTTACAGAGTTTGTGAAGGACAGATGTCAGAGACACAATTTAGATTTCGGGATGCAATGGGAACAAGAAAAGCGCTCTTTACTATTCAAGTGCTATTCCAAAGATGCCGAGATGTTAATTGTGATGTTTACGCATGTTTCATTGACTACCGTACAGCTTTTGATAGAGTTAAACACAGCAAACTCATAGAAATATTAAAAGAGGTGGGGATTGACGATAAGGACCTTAGGATAATTACACATCTATATTGGAACCAAACGGCCTACATAAACATAGACGAAGACAAATCTAAAACAATAGATATATTACGAGGAGTGAGACAAGGATGCGTATTATCACCTTTACTGTTCAACGTTTACTCTGAACATATATTAAATAAAACCCTTGATAAGAATAATATAGGAATACTTTTGAACGGAAAACGTCTTAAAAACTTACGATATGCCGACGATACCGTCATTATCGTAGATAGCTTAGAATCCCTACAACAAACTACGAAAAGAGTGATAGAAACTAGTCAAGACTATGGGCTTGATATAAGTCTAAGTAAAACCAAATATATGGTGATAAGTAAAAATAACATCCCACATGAAAAACCAACACATTAAACGGGTCAGGAAATACACATACTTGGAACAGTATTAAATGACCTATAGGATCATTCACAAGAAATTAGATGTCGCATCGAAAAGGCAATAGCTGTTTATATTAAAATGACATCAGTTTTCAAAAGCAGATCTCCCACTATCACGACTAAAATAAGACTCCTCCGTTATTATGTATTTTCCGTCTTGCTCTATCGAGCAAAGTCTTGGACTTTAACTGAAGCCACCATTAAAAAACTAACATCATTTGAAATGTGGCTATACCGCAGAATTTTGAGAATTTCTTGGGTAGACCATGTGACCAACGAAGAGGTTCTTCGTAGAATGAATAAAACCACAGAAATAACAACCACCATAAAAACCCGTAAATTAGAATACCTGGGCCACATAATGCGTAATGAGAGGAGATTACAACAAATATTACAAGGAAAAATCCCAGGCAAGAGAGGTCCGGGTCGCAGAAGAATTTCTTGGTTGAAAAACCTCAGAACATGGTTTTTCTTAACAACTACTGCACTGTTTAAAGCAGCAGTTAACAAAATCACAATAGCCAGAATGATCGCCAACATCCGGACCGGATAGGCACCGAAAGAAGAAGAAATTTTTCCAAAAACAAAAGTTAATACTACATCAGATATTTTTAACAGATATGATCAAAATTTAAATTTTACATCATATGAGCTGAGAATAATGGCCAAATTTCCTTCTTGAATGTTGTGCTCATCTAACAAGGGAGATAGTTCACACATAATATGAAAGTTGTACTATATTGTACAAAAAAAATATATTAGCGGTTGTTTGTTAGCTAAGCAGTTTTCCCTATGCAATAGTTTTGCATAAATTACACAATAATAAAAAAACTTGTCAACAGTTTTGAACGTGGTAGTAAAGCTCTAAAAATGTTAGTAGATAGTAATATAATAAGTTACATAGTAAAATCACCAAATTTATTAACAACAATATTTTATGAAAGGAATTTTATATGTATTTATATTTTTTAAAACAATTTGTAATTCATGCGGATGCCGACAAAATCAATTTTAATATGATCCTGACAGCGTTTGTGTATATCCTGCCCCTTCTATTAGAAGGTTAACTATATTAGAAAAAAATATTAAAAGAGAAAACAAACTGACCAATTAACAGCAAGGTTATACATAAAATCTTATTTATTTATAATTTATTCAAACGTTTCAATTTTTTTTTAACAAAAAAATAAATAACATTTTTAATAATACGCTTTTAAACTACTAAAAGAAATGCATTACAAACATAATTTAAATTCGATTTATTTAGTACTAGTTAAGTAGACGACAACAAACAATTCAATTATGTTTTTATTAAATACCTAAATTTTAAATATAGTTATTTAACGAACAAATGTATTAATGATAGCGATTAATAAACGAGATTGTTTAACAAGAGAGAGAACGCAACGACTGAATTATTGAGATTATTAATCGCATTTTAATATTAGAGTTTGTTACAATAAATCGCCATATTGACGCCGCCATTTTGGCACCGCAGTTTTGGTGCCAAGGGGTTTTGGGTGCAAAGAGATTTGGGCCTTAGGACGTTTTGGCGTCGAGCCATTTTGGCGTTAGTACATTTCGGTGCCACAATGCAAATTGTTTTCGATCATGGATGTTTTCGCATTAACTTTGTTGCGTTTATCGGATGTTAATTTTTTATTAATTTTTAATTTCTACACACAAAGAATCAAAATATTTATTTTATGTGTTCATCGGAAAGAAATCTATATGTCTGTGATTAAAACTTGTATTTTTGCAGCATCCAAATCAAGTTAATCATATTATTACTTTTTTGTACTCACCGCTTGGGAAATGACATTTGATATAAGTGTGTAGCCAATCAGTCTTCCCGCATTAGTTCGGAAAAAATGACAAAAAACACTGGCATTCAAAGACATTAAAATAATAACATCGTAATTGAAATATAATTTTTAGTTATTAAAAACCATTTTACCAATATTTTTTATTAATGAAAACAAGAAGTAAACTTAAAAAATTTACAAAAAGTTAATAAAAATTTATAGCGACATCTATCCATGATGTTAATGACTTAACTGAAAACGTCAACTCATAGCATTCTACACTTTGTATCATGCTAACTATATTAAAATTTGACATTAATATGAAATGGTTGCCAATATTTATTAAAGGAATATTTACCCAATACAAAAAATATTGTACAAACCTCTTGCGGGAAGAATATTCTATCATTCGCGCTGTTAAAGCACCCGCTCACTTCGTTCGCTCATGTTTTAAATACGCTCATGTAGGAAAAATTTCTTCCCGAACTTAATTTGTAAATAACTATTTTATGTATTTCGTAAACCTACCATAATTATCAAATTGCTTCTATTTAAAAATCAATTGACGATACTTTATCAATTCACCTAGTACATAAATATAGCGATGATTTTCTGTAGTGTATGTAGACCTAATTCATTCGATAATATTAATGCATCTGACTATGAGTCATCTGGATTTGTTGATTCGCTATTTGCGTTTCGTGTAAATGAGGATCTTATTTTCAATGAGATTAATAAGCTTAAAAGCACATGTAGCAGTGGTCCTGATGAGATTCCATTACTACTTATCAAGAAGTGTTTATTACATATAACTTAGGCTATTACTGTATTGTTTAATATGTTGATTAAAACAGGTGTTTTTCCAGTATTATGGAAACTAAGCAAAACGGTTCCTATATTTAAAAAGTGGTGATAGATCTGATGTTACTAATTATAGAGGGGTTTGTCTTCAATCTTGTATTTCTAAGATTTTTGATGGCATTGTGTCACAACAATTACAGTGGGCATCCGAAAATGTGTTAAGTAATCAACAGCATTGCCTTGTCAAGGGCCGCTCTACTGTGACTAATTTATTAAGTTGTCAAAGCCTTTGATACTGTTAATCACTCGGTTTTACTATGTAAACTTGCCAATATGAGCTTTTCGGATTTAGTTGTTAAGTAGCTGTATGATTATTTATCTGGCAGCAGTCAAGTTGTTTATGTAAATGATTGTTCTTCAGTGGCATTTAATGTGGCTTCAGGTGTGCCACAAGGCTCGCATATTGGGTCTATATTATTTAATTTATTTATTAACGACCTTCTTAAGATTTTTAAATATTGTAACTGTCTACTTTACGCTGATGATGTTAAATTATATTCTAGGATTAATTCAGCTGTAGATGCAGAACTCTTGCAGTCAGATATTGTTTCTTTTGAACTATGGTGTAAGTTAAATGATATGCAACTTAATATTAAAAAATGTAAAATTATCACGTTTACAAAAAGTAGTAATTACACTATTTACAACTATTCTTTAAATGAAATTGTCTTAGGTCGTGTTGATGAAATAGTTGATTTGGGTGTTTTATTTTGTAAGTCTCTATCTTTCAAAGCACATATTGTCAGTGTATGTATGAAAGCGTATCCACATCAGAATTACTTAGTAAAATTAATAGATAAGGTTCAATGTCGATTCTTAAAAGTATGTTAGTTTAAGTTAAGAATAAACACAGTTAATGCAAACTATAATTTTCTGGCATTGCACCTAAATGTCGAGTCTTTGTATGTTAGACGTAACTACCATGATTTGTGCTTATTATTAAAAATTTTAAATTCTGTTGTTGATTGTCCAAAGGTACTAAGTAAAATTAATTTTTGTTGTCAAGCTAATGTATCAACTAGAAAAAAAGGTATTATTCAGAGAGTGTACTCACCGTACGAACTACGGTTTTAATAATCCTGTGAGTAGAATGCTGAGGTTGGCTAACTTACTTTATTTTTCGAATAATTTTTATTTGTTTTCCGCGTCATTGAGTGTTTTTCAATCGCGCATTCGTATTTTAAATTTAAACATTCAGTTGGGTTCTAACTGAACCGTAATTTGTATAATTTTTTATAATTTTTTTATTATTATTCTCTCTTTGTTTATATTGGTTTGCGGCATTCTGTTAAATTTGTATATTTTATTTTGTTTCTTTTATATCTTGTAAAAGTGCTTACCTTAAATTAAATTATTATATTTATTATTATTATTATTATTATTATTATTATTATTATTATTATTATTATGAGAATTACAAAGACCCACAGAAGTGCAATTACGCATTCAACAATTTTGCATTACAACATGAAAGTATATCAGTAGTAGAAGTATCTAATATTCTGTAATTTACATCTTCTAGAAATAGTTATTTGTCCAACAAGTGACGAAAGCGATTCTTTTTCCCACTCGAGCTCGAGTTGCCTCACGAGCGTAGCAAATGAGGCATTAAAGTGAAAGTGGAAAAAGGCTTTCCTCTTGTGTTAGACACAACATTTTTTCCACGACATTTCACAAAAAAACCTAATGAAAGAAGTTTATTGTAAACGTAACTTATCGTTACAGAATTTCGTCACATTTTCGTTCATAAAAGCAAAAGTTGATTATAGGTGGGTCCCAATGGTCTCTCTACAGTATTCTGTGTTATTGGTGTGGTCTCAATCTGTCATAAGCGCAGCCGCGTAATTCTAACAAATAAATGTAGGGTAGCAATTTTTAAGAGTCGAAATATAAGATATTAAATTAAACAAACCTGATTGAATACTAAATTAAATTGTAATTTTTGAATTTCGTTATTACAAAAACACAAAAGGTCAAAACCCCTTTTTGTGGGAACCAAATATAATAAATTGCAATTTTACATACTTGTTATTTTAAGTCACTTACCTTAGTGTGTATCGGTTTTACTTCAAAAAAATTGCATTTTAAATGGTCTACAATTTTGTTATAATTACGAGTGTTCAAAATAGTCGTTCAAATTTTGCATCATAATAAATGTCTTTGTTTTGTAATTTTCAGAAAGAAACAAAAATATAACGGTACAATATAACAAATAATAACATTGTTGTAGTTACAAGAACGATAGCCCGATACTTATGAACGTGCAGAAGCACATAAAAAATGTCGTTGTTTATGTGAATGGGTTGACCCAATATATCCCCGGGACAAAACGTCCTGGCACGAAAACGTCCATGTGCCAAAACATCCCGGAACCAAAACGTTTTGGCGTCAAAACGGCAATGCCAAAGCAGCGGCACCAAAACGTCTTAGACCGTTATTAAACTTAAGTTAATTAAATCTGTTTTTTTCTAGCACACATGAATAAAGAGAAACAGAACATTGTAACAAAATTAACATAATAAGATACATACGCAAGCTTAACTGATTTTTAACTATACAAGTGATTGTATATGAACTAAAAAAAAACAAAAGCCTACCAAGTAAGAAGTGGGAATTTTTATTAGAATTTATACATACAGGATGTTAAAAATGGGTGAGCACCATTTGGATATCTTTTATAAAACTCATGCTATGTTTGGTATACTTGGTCTAAATACTTTTAGTAATATTTGATTATTTCCTGTTTTTCGAACTTTTGTAAATGAATCTAAAGGAGAGCCAGAAAGAACCTTAATTTCGATAACACTGATTAGTTTGAAATCGAATTCTTTACGATACCTATACACTCTAACTACCAGAGAGCTTAGGTACAACAAAAGTGTCTTTGAGAATAGAAAAGTACTTAATTAAGTAACCCACATCTTACGTTGTAGAGTAATAAGTAAACAACTAAATTACAACATAATTTTAGAATAACGTTATAGTTTTATGTTACCTTTATATAAAAATGTCTTGTAAATTAAATAAAAAGCCTTAGACGGCGTTATTGAAAAATCGATTGCATTATTTCTAATCCTCCCAAAAAGGAAAAACTTAATCCATTAAAAACTTTATAAATAAGTTCTGAATAAATAATAATTGATTCAGTAAAGAACGTAGTTTAGATGCTTTATAATTACAATCTTACAAGCATTTTCTAAACCATTTAATTGGATAAGTTTCAAGTAGTAATGCATATAATCTGAATACTTTGCACAATTTTTTATTGCTGATAATTTTATGCGGTTTTTTGAAATCATTGATTGTAAAGTAGTAGTATATGAAATTAAAAATGGTGATAATTAAAAAGAGACGATGCTTTAAGGCTATTTTGATTGCGCTAAATAATTATTTGAGTGCAAATTTAAAATACTCTCACTATTAATTTGGGGGACTCGTGCAAAGTGAATTTTCAATTTGCATTTAAATATCATTATTACTCGTTCAACATTATTAAACGACGGTTCAGTATCAATGGTGAAAAGAAAAAATGCCAATTAAAATGGATTGTCAGTGGAGCACCACAATTTTGCAGTGAAATTGACAATTCATTTAAATTTTTCATCAACAAGAATTTCTATAAAAGTGTTATTTTTTACAAATGCAGTTTCGCGTTAAAAAAGCGATATCAATTTGCGACGATTCCCCAAACGCTACCCTCATAAAGCAAGCATATGCAGTTGAAATTTAACACTAGCATCGTGTTGCCATATCTGTCAGTATTTTATATTTATGATTTTGCAAGCGCAAAAAGCACACGCAGTAATAATGATCCTGTGAAAATATAAAATCAGCATACATGCTGCGCGATCGTTCATTAATCATACCCTAAGCAATCTTTTTACATTTGATCTTTTATTGCATTTCATCGAATCGCCTTTATAAAATGTTATATTAACTTGATGACTTAATCGACTATTTTTTAATGACTTCGAATACACAATATTTTTTTCAACAAAAAAAATCTCAGTACGGTTTATTCAAACGAGTTTAAGTGTTCATTATTTTCTCGGTTAGAAAGTTTCTTGAAATTTCGTTCTAAATTCATTACAAAAGTTTAATTAAAAATTTAGGTATACGTTGTCGGAAAAAATTAAACACCTCTGAGACATTTTGATATTGAAAACACACTGATTTCACATACTCTCACTAAGTGATTTTAACTTTTCTCTTTACTACGCAGTTGGTTTTAAATGAAAATTCTAGTTGGATAACTAAATTAAATAATTACATACCACGTTAAGTATAAACCCTTTAATCCTATATCTTAATTAATACTGAAAGCTTTATTTCATACTTCATTAAAAATTGAGGTGATATGATTATTAATTATTAATTTGGTAGTTAGCAGAAAATATGACATGATAAGTTCTTTTCAATAAACTACTAGCAATAACATCTTCTTGTTTCAGGAATGCGAGCACTTCTGGTTTTATTGGAAAATTTAGATATTTTGTTGGGGCAATTTCATTAGTTCTTAGTTAATCTTCTTGTCATGCCATCATATAGAAGTTTGTTATTGGTTATAATTAGATATTACAAAAAATGAAATTGATAACAATTAAAATGAATAAAGGTAAAAAAGTAAATGTTTGTTCTTATTCTGAAGATTAATTGAAGTTATGTATGAGTTTACTGCTGAATAATTTAGAAGTTACTGTTAACACCAATTTAACTTCTAAGAAATTTAATTAACTCTACCCTATAAAAGACTAAATTTCCATGCTGAAGTCTTACGAAATGCTACTTAAATTAAGGGACCCAATAATAAAACGGCATTGTTTATGTTTCAAAATATTTATGTCAGTTGTAACAAAATGTATAAACTTTTCTTTCACTGCTATTTATTTTCTACTAAGGTGGAATTTGTTCGTCTTCACAACATCATTCATTCTTTAATTAGTGACTGTTTCAATCAAGATGTTCAATCATTATTATAGAGAAAACGAAATTAAAGTATTAAGATAAATTAATAAGTTAATTTTATACGAATAGTTACTTGCTCTAACTATTTTTTTTATTAGATTGCAATTGTTTATTTAAAATAATCAGAAATTTACCTATTTGAATTAGTGTGAGATTCTAATTTTTAACTAATAAAAAATTAATTAAATACAATAACGTCAATAATTAAAATTCGGTAACGTTTTTATGGGCAAACAAACAAGCAAAATATAAGTAATAGCAAAATAGCCTATAGATACATTCTTATTATAAACGCACAAGCAAATAGAATAAAGTTCAAGAAGGAAAATATGATACTAACAATATTTTATTTATTTACTTATTTGTATGATACATTTTCATTGTTGTATTGTGATGTAGGTGTTATGTATGATGCCAACCCTTACCTACCTTAGTATTTATACATATGTAATAATATTGATTAAATGTGTAAACATTATAGAAAGGGAATAAAAACTTAAAATATAACAGCACAGCTTTGCTTTAGAAAACAATTTTAAGTTATTACTTAATTTAATTTCATATGGCAATTTATTAAAAAATCTTGGGCCACTGTAGTGAAAAGAGTGTTTTGGTGTTGATTTATGAATTTTTGGAGTTCGAAAGATTCTTCTTTCAATACTTTTAGTGTCATAAATTAAATCAATTGTGCCCAAGTTACCACTTTTCAGATAGAAAAGCCTCAGTACTTTAAATACAAACTAGATGAGCCAGCATGCTACGCAAGCGTACAGTAGGAAGGGTTACAATAAGCATATGAGTTGAAGCTGTGCGTTACAGTAATGAAACAAAACAAACTCGAGTCGAGAAAACCGTGCGGACGGACGGACACCCACCAGGGCGGCGCCACCTTGACAGATTTTTAATATACAGGGTTATTCACGGTATTCGACACGGAATATTACAGCCAAACTATTCAATAAAATTAGAAAAATATATTTGGGATGGATAGAGACCTATTGGAGTAATGTTTTAAAATTATTTTCGAAATATGGAGGTGTCCCAAAATACACAGAACGTATAAAAGTTGTGTTTTTTCTTATGGAATGCTCTATAAATTATTACATTTTCAGTTTCTACGTTTCAAATAAGAATGGATTTTATAGAGGTTTACCACACTTAAACCTAAAGGTTTTTGAGATATTTTGTATTTTATGAAAAAGTCGTCACAATTTTACCGATTCATATCTCAGTAACTATTTTTTTTTTCAAACTAAATTTGCACTAATGTCTATGAATTAATCAGATTATATGTAGAACTTGTGAAAAATCTACTGTCATACACAGGATGTGTACAAATTGAGATTAAATAATGACATGTCTTAAAACGCAATAACTTGCTTATTTTAAACAGAACACCCTGTATTTTATGCCAACAACAAATGTAAAATGTAATTGTCCATCAAACAATACTATAGTGTCATATAGCTAAATGTTCACGTTTTTATGAAAAATGCAAATTTTCATAATGAAGACTGATTTATAACAATTTTAATATTTATCAAGTAAGCTATACAATTTTGACAGGTATTATGCATTTGTAAGGAGGAAAAGATTTGCATTGTGTACATTTTATTAACTGTACTAAGTTTTGAGAGAAATAAATATGTATAGAGTTCACAAGAATTTAATAAACATACAAATTTACTTTATAATAATATCTCTTCAAATGAATTATCTGCTCCACGGATCAATTCCTTAGCTGTTTACAATATTGTAAAACATAAAAGACTGGTGAAAACCAAAGAAACATTTGAGTATAAACTAAGTAATGCCAACAGATAACTGTAACGAGGATTTGAATGTTTATTAAATTCTTGTGAACTCTATACATAGGAAAAAACATAGCTTTGATACGTTCTGTATATTTTGTAACACCTGTATATTTTGAAAGTAATTTAAAATATTACTCCAATAGTTCTCTATCTATACCAAATATATTTTTCCAATATTATTGAATACTTTGGCTTTAATATTCCGTGTCGTATATCGTGAATAACCCTGTATATGATATGATAAATGTTGTAGTGGTAAAATTTTGAGTTGTTAGAAGAGCGGAATTAAACTTTATTTTTTTTTTGTTTATATAAAATTATTCTAATAAAATAGTTTTTGTGTCACTCCTAAATCTTTCTATAAGATACTTAAAAGTTTGTAACGGTCACTGTGAGTTAGGCAACACCCAACAATGCAAGGAGTCGCGGTGTAACGCGACATATTCGCGTATTTGCTCCTTAACGAAAATTTTTGGGATTTACTTCCCAGAATTCAACTTCCGCGTTGTCCTAATTGGCCAATACATTTTCGGTTTCTTCAACGCTCTGGTGACAACAACCATCACGCTGTAAGAGCATGAAATTAAAATTTGCCTCATCTGAAAGTGCTTAATCGTAATTCCGTCAAATTTCTAGTGGTATGTATAGACCCTGCAAACTTTTCAATGTATAGCAGTGTATTTTTTAGTTGGGAAAGGATTGATTACTCGATTTTCCGGGAAGTTTATCTTAGACGGATGCGTGTACCACCGTTTCTAATGGTCGCTCGATTGCATTCAAAATACAAATATTCTTCGTGGCTTCCTCAACGTTCAGCACCGTGCATAATTTTCAGATAAGGCGAGTTACTCCGATTAGAGTACTCCGGGATTAAAAATTACTCGGCTGTAAAAGGCTCTTTTAATTCAAACAAAACCAAATTACCGGCTGATTAAATTCATCGTGGACTTCTTCTACCTTTTTTGTCTTGCGCTGCGTGTGTCGCACACTTGGGGTTCAAGGTTAAAATTGCTGAAGTACGACATCCTACCGGAATTAGGTCGCCGCAGCCGGCATCGACACCGCATATCTGTATCTCCTCCTGTGTGTGTCAACATCGTAAACCCCTATCTACAACATAAGGTCAGATCTTTCAGTTATACTTACTACGCCAAAAAAAAAACCATCTCCGACGTCACACCGCTACCGAAAACGTCTCAAGCGTAACACCTAAATAAGTAATAACTTATTCGGCACCGCGCAAATAAACATTTTGGAAATG
The DNA here is from genome assembly GCA_030710515.1 of Abscondita cerata. Taxonomy (NCBI): domain Eukaryota; kingdom Metazoa; phylum Arthropoda; class Insecta; order Coleoptera; family Lampyridae; genus Abscondita; species Abscondita cerata. Next base: position 15,634 of record JALBCR010002676.1, on the reverse strand, counting down.
AAACGTATTTGTTCACGTATTTATAATCTTTTTCTGTTAATTCACTATAATATAATGATTCACTTGTTGCGGGCGCAGTATATTGGCCCAATCTATACACGAATGCGCCGTAAAGGCGAACTTGCTTCATTCACCCACAATTGCCTGGGGATCTTTAGAGCAGAAGTGTACTACCACGGAAGAGCGCTTCTTTTGGGAAACACCTAAATCTCTGATGGTTTTTTTGCTAAATATTGCAACTGCGAACACTAAATACACCTTCGTATTGTACGGGTGGGGGTCACGCTGCCATCTTGTTAGATTATATAACGCCAGTGGCGTAACTCAGAAATTATAATTGCTATTAATTATATATTGTTTCCTTCTTTTGTGTAATGAATATATGATAGAATAAGAACTAACATGCTTCGTAATCTTATCTTGGGAATTGTAAAGGGATATATATTTAAATCTGTGCCTGTTCCTTTTTTATGGTGTGTTATTAAATATAACGTTTTGTAGGTTACATGTGTCTTCTCTCTTTATTGTATTTATTGCTCCTTTAATTTGTTACGGTTGATTGTTGCGTCTGTTTCTTTAGTTCGAAGCAGGTTTGTATCCACGCATTAGGACTATGGCGCCTCGGTTTAATTCAAGACAGTTCTGAAGAAGCGGTGGATCCTTTTCACCCACGCCCTACTCTTCGGCTGCCGGCAACACTTATCTTCTTCAATTACCGTAGCAAAAAAATTGGCATCCCAACTCGGGGCCTGATTTTCTTCTCGTTTCTTTCTTTTTTGTGGAATCGGATTATCAGTCAAGGTTGCTCGAGTATTTTTCTTTTACTTGTCGTCTGATTCTCGGCAGGAAATTTTTATTTTCTCTCTAGTGCTTCCTAGTGCTATTGCTTGCTTTCCTTTATTACCTATCAGTTTGATCAGTAATAGGACATTTACTTAAAATTGTTTTATTATTCTAGGGTTAGTATTTACTAATGTTTTCTTTTCTTACTTGTTGTTGTGGGTTCGAGTTTATTCTTTTTTGTATTGGAAGCAGAGATTTATTTAAAAATGCCGAAAGTGTGGAATTGAGGTCAATCGCCTAAGCAACACGAACTGTGACATGAGTTAGTTTCTAGGGACTAGTGCTGACGTTTCAGAGGGTCTTCGAAACTGGTCCGTAGTGCTCTTCAGCTGGAAGCAAAAAATCTTTTATCCGAAATTAAATACAGCATCGAGTATGAAACCGATGTGAATGCGGTAATTGTCTCTTTAGGAGCTTCGTACGTTCTGTTGATCAATTTCACCGGTGACAGCACAACTTCGAATTTTTCGTTTTTCTACTCTTGACACATACTATCTGCAGGTGCAAGCCGATGGTTGCCAATTGACAGAACAAGCTGCCAATAGGAATTCTCTTCTACTTTCTCTACCGATTCTGACTATTGATTCTATGATCAAGAAGCATCGGTATACTACTTTCCAGTCGTTGTTACTTCTAGACCTAAATTAACGGTTACTGAGGACGAAGGTGAACCTGACCAACTATCATCGAGTCTGATCGAACCAGAACCAACACCGCTGCCTTGTGCGCTTCCACTTTTCTAAATCTGTTGCTACAGCGAAACTAAACTTAACTTTTCTGGGGATGGTAAAACATCTCTTTCCGGAATTTCTTTACTCGCTTGGAGGAATTATACGGCTAGGGAATTTCTGACGCAATTGTTTCATGGTGCTCCAGAACTCTTAACTGAAAAGCTCTTCTTCTCTTCAGGGCTCATCGACAATCGCTGTCTCGTGGAAGGATGTGGTGCGTTTACTACAATCGGAGTTTCTTCCGGTGGATTACAACGATCGATTGCTGGACGAAATTAAGGCATCGAACCATGGGTGCTCATGAGGGGGTTTGGGATATACTTCATTACTATGCAAAGCCTTTTCTCACGGTTGAGTGAACTAATATCGGAACCACAACAGATCCGAATAATCAGGCGCAATCTAACGCCATATTTCCAAACGCTTCCTGGCTCTTCATGATGTTCAACCATCTGCATCTATTGTCGCTTGGAAAAAAGATTACATATCAATTCTTAACCCAATCTTTCAAAACCACCACCTTACTAGATCGCGTGACTTTGCTGGAACCTAACCTAGCTTACGTCGCTCCAGAAACTTCTTCTTGAATACTTTCTTGTTCTTCGGTCTCTTCGATCAATTCAGGCCTCCCCAAGTCTTTACAGGGACCGGTAATGTTGCTGGAATTGCGGGAATACGGGACATGTTTCTCCTCGTTGTCCAAACCCACAGAACCTTCATTGTTTTGGCTGTGGAAAGGCAGGTGTTACTAAGCCTAAGTGCTCCCAATGTTCGCCGCAGGGAACGCACGTCAGAACCTCAACGGTCGTAGGTTCTACTTTCCTCACCCGATTCTTCTTTACCGATCTGGTGATACTCTCAGCAATTAAAAACATTAACTTTATTTTTGCTAGCGTTCGTGGTGATGAACGACCTTTTCTAACGTATCAGTGCTGGGCATACCTTTAAGCCTTACTGATAGCCACAGGATCTTCTAGACGATACTAGGAAGTATCGGTTGGCATTTGCTTTTATCCTTTAAGGTGTCCTTAAAATCTACTTCGACTTTTTGTAACGTGGCTAATGGTGGACAATGTGCCATTTTGGGTGTTGTTTCTTCCGTATACCTTAGAGGGAAAAACCAAGGTAATAGAAACTTATGGTTCTTATGATTTCTCAAGGGTTGATATTGGGACACCACTTTGAAGATGGCCTTCGTACCAGATTTCAGCAAGGGTCATTGGTCCTTTGGTAATGATGCGGTTATGGGACATGCGGTTCATTCGAGTGCGCTGAACATCAAAGACAGATTTATCAAGGTCGCAAATAGTTCCTCGCTAGAGGCTGCTATCTCTGCCAGCTTACAGCCATCTGGTCTAGGGTACTCCAGCTCGTTCAACACAGTATCCATACCGGCTGAGCCAATTAAACAACGGTAATTATCCTCTATCACCAGTACTATCTCGGATTGTCAATGAAGAACTAGACAAGATGCTACAGTTAGTGTAGTAGAGCCATCCACCAGTCCATGCCCAGTCCTGTGGTCTTGGTTAGAAGAAAGACAACTCCTATCGGTTTTGCATTGACTATCGGAAGCTAAATCAGGTCACGGAACGCAACGCTTATCCTCTACGTATATCACTTCTATCTTGGATCATTATCAGATGCTAGATTTCATCTTGAGTTTGGACATCGTTCTGCTTATTGGCAAATACTTTAACTCTTAAATCCAAACCGCTTACCGCCTCACTGTTCCTCATCGTGGATTGTTCCCAATTTACTAGAATGCCGTTCGGTCTGCATAATTCGCCTGCAACCTTTCAGCGGCTGATCGACCAAATTATCGTGCAGAGTTGGAACCGTTTTGCTTCGCCTACCTGACGATATTGTTATCGCGACACCAACTTTCGACGAACATCTTCGAGTACTGGAAAAAGTTTTGAAACGATTATTTGCTGCCGGTTTGACATTAAATCAGGAAAATGCCATTTCTGTCGTTCGAGTTGAAATACTTGGGCTACGTTGTGAATAAAATAAGGTTGGTGGGTCCAGAAAGGTGACTGCCATACTTAACATCTTATACCGACCACGGTCACCGAAGTGCGACGCGTGATTGTATGGCTAGCTGGTATCGCCGTTTCATACCGAACTTCGCTTCTTTACTTCCTTTATCTGCTCATTACTGAAAATGCTTTGTATGTGTGACACCGGAATGTCAACTTGCTTCGTTCTTAAAAGAACACTTAGTTTCTGCTCCTATCCTGACTTGTCCTAATTTTCTGCTATTTGTTGTTCAAACTGACGCTTCGGACTTTGAGTGGGTGCGGTCCTTAGTCAGGAACGCCTGAGGGGAAAAAGGTTATCAGTTACATCAGTCGCTCCAATCCAAAGCGAGAGGCGCTATAGTACTACGGAAAAAGAACGTATTGCAGTTTTATTCGCCATTCTTAAGTTCAGACCGTATATTGAGGGCCTCACTTCACCATCATTACTGACCATCACTCGCTGGTATGGCTTAACCGTTTGCAGAGTCCGTCTACGGTCTCGTTGGTCTCATAACCTGGGCGAGTATGACTTCACTCCATCAGACATAGGAAAGGCAAAGACCAATGCCGCTGCGCCAGATGCGTTATCTCGCTGTTCCTGTTGTTGGTGATGAAGCTGAAACCACCTCTCCTCATCTTGATTCCTTAGCTGTTCCTTCTTCTCTTGGTCTTGACTTACTCCACAGCAAATAAATGGTATAATAATTTTACTGAATCGTGTACTCACAACACCTCAAGTTGCCTCATTGGTCTGCCTGATAATAACATCTTATATCGCAGAGCATTCAGTTCTTTTTACCACTTATGGTGATCCGAATGATGAATGGAAGTAGTCGTTCCGGCTGGTTAAAGGAGATGCATCATTCAGAAAACCATGATCCTCCAGTTGTTGGCCATGGTGGAGTAACTAAGACAACCGCAAAAATTCTGCAACATTATTACTGGCCTCGACGCAGACGTGGCTCACATATCCGCCGTTGTTCTACTTGCTCTTCCAATAAGGTATCTCAAGAAGCTCCTCCTGGAATGTTTGCCTCGTGCTCGTCCTACGGACCGTGGCAAACTTCTTTATGTTGCGATATAGTTGACGCTCGTTCTTCTAGAGGCATTTGTTACGTGTTTGTGGTTGCTCCCATTGTTTCTCTAAATTTGCCCTTTTTGCTATGCGTGTTGCTAATATTACTCCTGCAGTTATTAAAATCCTGGAAAAACAGGTGTTTTTACTTCATTTGAGTTCCGCAGTTACCTTTATTTCTGACAACGGAGTACAGTTCCGCAGTCGTGAATTCACCAAATGTGTGAAAACTATCATTGCACCATCCTATATACTGCCAAATACCATCCGCAGCAAATCCGGCTGAACGGATAAATCGCGTTCTTAAGACTACGATAGCGTCTTTTATGTGTTATGACAACCAGAAGTGGAAATGGGATGAAGTTCTCACATTGATGTGCAGTTCGGGTTCTGGCGAACACGAAGTGACTGGATGTACCCCGTACTTTCCATTTGGTCGTGAACATGTCATTCTGGCAATCTCTTCAATAAATCACGTCTTGAACCAACTGACTCAGAACCTGATCATAGCGTGCCTACTCGACGTTACGGCTATCCAGGAATATATACTTCAACGCCTTCGGAAAGCTTCCAGAAACTACACGGATAGGTATAACTTACGCCGCCGACATGTCAAGTATAACGGGTGATCTGCGTGGCGTCGTAACTTCCAACTATCCGACGCTTCGAAGCATTTCAATGCGAAACTCGCACCTAAATTCCTAGGCCCGTTCACGGTAAAAAAACTGTCGTGTCTCCCTGGACGTATGAACTAAACATTGTTTAGAGTCACTAGAATGGCATGTGAGTAAGATTCTGCCAGCAAATCTCCTCTCAGAATTCGGAAGAGGCTAATACAATCCTGCTGTGCTGAGCCTGAATTGTTTAGATTACTCCTTTACTTTATCCTAGATTCTGAAAAGCGTCGTAAACTTGCTTGTACCAGCTAGAAGACACGTGTCTATGACTGGATTTCACTTGG